>CAUYOR010156640.1:0-12319 GCA_963573925.1 Callimico goeldii
CCCCGTCTCTACTAAAAATACAAAAAATTAGCTGGGTATTGTGGCGCGTGCCTGTAATCCCAGCTACTCGGGAGGCTGAGGCAGGAGAATTGCCTGAACCCAGGAGGCGGAGGTTGCGGTGAGCCGAGATTGCGCCATTGCCCCCCCCCACCCCGGGTAACAAGAGCGAAACTCCGTCTCAAAAAAAAAGCGTCTGGTTGAAGGGCTCACCAGCACCCCACGCCCCAGGCGCTCAGCATCTCAGAGTGAGGCACTCTTTCTGGATTTGGAATCGCGTCCATCAGAGCCTCCAATGGGCATGTGCAAGATTGACAGGCATGTGGGCCGGCAGCTCGGGACGTCTGGAGGCTCTGGAGGCCCCAACCCGTCTGTGTTTAGGCTCCTGGGTCACCACACAGCCCAGAGAGCCGCCTAAGAATCCTTTAATTTCAGGCCAGGAGAGGTGACACCTGTAATCCTGGCAGTTTGGGAGGCCAAGGTAGGTGGATCATGAGGTCAGGAGTTCAATACCGCCCCGACCGATATGGTGAAACCCCCCTGTAATTCCAGCTACTCGGGAGGCTGAGGCAGGAGAATCACTTGAACTGGGGAGACCGAGGCTGCAGTGAGCCGAGATCACGCTGCTGCACTCCAGCCTGGGAGACAGTGGGAGACTGTCTCAAAAAAAAAAATGCCACAACAAGGCCTTGGGGTCACAATGAATCAGCACCCGGCCGCCCCACCAGCTGTTTCTTCTGCAGCCACAAGGCAGAGGCCACTTCCTGGATGGGGTGCTGTTCACCAAAAGCCTGACGCCTCGCCCTGTTTTCTAACCGCCTTGCTGCTTCCAAATAGCATCTGACACGGCTGCTTCTGGAGCTTCCAGTGAGGAAGTTCTCCATGGTCTGGCCTGCGAAAGGGGCTTGTCCCCATATGCTGCCTGGTTCATGCCATCCCGGCACAAGTGACGTTTGGGACAGAGCTGCCTGGCCTCCCGGGTGGAGTGACGTTTGGGGCACAGCTCTCCCGCCTCCCGGGGGGAGTGACATTTGAGTGACGTTTGGGGCACAGCTGTCCTGCCTCCTGGGGACACTGGCACCCATTCGTCTTCCTGAGTTAGTGATCACCTTGCTTTTCGCGCGGGCTGGTTTTCCCGCGGATCCTGAGCTCTCTGCTCCCCGCTTACCCCCACAACGTCATCACACAGCCCTGAGGCCCACTCGGTGTGTGACAGGTGCTGTCCCAATGTTACGTGGGGAAACTGCATCTTCGCAGCAACCCCGAGAGGCTGCTGCTCCCTGTGGCTGAGCAGGCAACGGGGGCTGCAAGGCCACAGCTGAGGCATCTTTCCCAGACTCCCCATTCCTGTGACGGTCTTCCGGACTTCCCTAAGGGATGTCTCCCCTGCCCTTTCCCACCTCCACACGAGCTAGGCCAGATATGGAATTCCTGGAATTCTGGGCTGGGAGCCTCCTGTGTCCCCAGGAAGGCTGGGGGGCTTGGTGGGCACCCAGGGCGAGACCAGGACTGGCCATTCTTTCCTCCGTTCCATGTGTGTCGGGGCCTCCCCCTCGCCCAGGCTGCACGGTGACCCTGCTGCGTGCCTCAGCTTCACAGTCACAGCCCCCACGCCCCTCCCCTTTCTGGGCAGTTTCCTTGACTTAAATCCCAACCCGTGCTGATGTTTCCACCCACGCCGTCCCTCTGGATCCCAACCCCAGTGCTGATGTTTCCACCCCACCGTCCCTCTGGATCCCAACCCCAGTGCCGATGTTTCCACCCCACCATCCCTCTCGCATTCTCCATTCCCTTGCTTTAAAAGCATGAGGCTCTCTGGGTGCCGTCTGCCACCCCAGCACATTCCAGAGTGAGTCTCCCTGTTTCTCCCATCTCCTCTTCCTCTATGCATGTGGGGGTTGTGTCTGTGCCTGTGTAGGCATGTCTGCATGTGTGTGTGTGTGTGTGTGTGTGCGTGTAGATGTGTCTGTGTGTGCATGTGTGTAGATGTGTCTGTGCCTATGTAGGCATGTCTGTGTGTGTTTGTGTCAGTGTCTGTGTGCATCTGTGTGTGCATGTGTAGACATGTCTGTGTGCATGTGTGTAGATGTGTCTGTGCCTGTGTAGGCGTGTCTGTGTGTAGGCTTGTCTGTGCGCATCTGTGTGTCTGTGCATGTGTGTAGATGTGTCTGTGTAGGTGTGTCTGTGTCTGTGCATGTGTATGTGTGATGTGTGTCGGTGCATGTGTGTGTAGACATGTCTGTGTATCTGCATGTGTGTGATGTGTCTGTGTCTCTGTGTGCCTATGTGCATGTGTAGACGTGTCTGTGTTGGTGCATGTATATGTAAATATGTCTGTGTATCTGCATGTGTGTGTAGACATGTTTGTGTCTGTACGTCTCTGCATGTATGCACATGTAGACATATCTGTGTGTCGGTGCATGTGTGTAGACATGTCTGTGTGTATCTGCATGTGTTTAGATGTGTCTGTGTGTCTGTGCATGTGTGCATGTAGACGTGTCAGTGCATGTGTGTAGATGTGTCTGTGTGTCTGCATGTGTGTGTAGATGTGTCTATGTGTGCATGTGTGCATGGTTAGACATGTCTGCATGTGTAGATGTGTCTGTGTATCAGTGCATGTGTTTGTGTAGACATGTCTGTGGTGTGTGTGTAGATGTGTGCCTGTGCATGTGTGCATGTGTAGACACATGTCTGTGTGTAGGTATGTGTTGGTGTCTGTGTGTGCATGTGTGTGTAGGTATAGGTGTGTGTAGGTGTGTCTGCCGTGTTTGTGTCTGTGCATGTGTGTAGATGTATTTATGTGTCTAAGTAGGTGTTTGTAGGTGTGTGTGCATGCATGTGTAGATGTCTGTGTGTAAGGTGTGTAGGGGTGTGTCTGCATGCGTGTGTAGACGTCTGTACGTAGGTATAGGTGTGTGTAGGGGTGTGTCTGCCATGTTGTGTCTGTTCAATTTGTGTGTAGACGTGCCTGTGTCTGTGTGTGTAAGGTGTGTGTGGTGTGCCTGTGTCTGTGCATACATGTGTAGACATGCTTGTGTCTGTGTGTAGGTGTGTCTGTGTGTGCATGCGTTTAGATGTGCCTGTCTGCGTGTAAGTAGGTGGGTGTAGGTGTCTGTGTGTTTGTGTGTGCATGTGTGTAGATGTGCCTGTCTGTGTGTGTAAGGTGTGTGTAGGTGTCTGTGTCTGCATGCGTGTGTAGATGTGTGTGTGTGTGTAGGTGTGTGTACATGTCTGTGCATGCATGTGTAGACGTGTGTCTGTGTGTAAGGTGTGTGTGTAGACGCATCTGTCATTCTGTTGCTCACACTTGGGAGCCCCTCTGATGACGCTGAGCCTGGGTGGCCTGTTTAAGTTCTTTAGAGGACCCTTCCCCAGCAGGATCCTGGGTGCTGAAAACCTGTGAGAAGGGGCTGAGGTCTCCCTTTAATGCAGAGTCTCGCGCAAACACACGCCTGCCCCATGCCAGCACAGGTCCAGCCTCTTCCAGCAGTCCTCCTGTTCTGGGTGGGGGGTCGTCTCAGGGCTCCTGACTCCCTCCATTCTTGCCCAGCCCAGCCTGGGAAGACTTCAGGCTCTCCTGGTCGAAGGTGCAAGGCCCAGCCTGTGTCTGCTCCTACCCCAGGATGGGCCCTACTCGGCCAGATCATCGTGTGGACAGCTGCCTCAGTTTCCCCGCCTTCCCCTGCATGTGGGCTCCCTCGTTGTCTCCTCCGCTCCTGTCACTCAGGTGGGGCAGGGAAGGGCAGACACAAAGGCCTCTGCAGGCCAGGTTAGCTGCAGGGGCGGCCTTTGGAGAGCTATGCTCCCAGCCTGAGCCTCAGGCCTCCCCCAGCCTTCCCCAGCCTTGGAGCCTCTGTGGCCTCTCCGGTCTCCTATCCGAGTTCCTTCAAACCCTTGACAGTCGTCACCTAGGCCAGGCACAGTGGCTCAGGCCTGTAATCCCAGCACTTTGCAAGGCCAAGGTGGGCGGATCACCTGAGGTCAGGAGTTCGAGACTGGCCTGACCAGTGAAACTCCATCTCTACTAAAAATACAAAATTAGCCTGGCATGGTGGCGGGCACCTGTAATCCCAGCTACCTGGGAGGCTGAGGTGGGAGGATCACTTGAAACCGGGAGGCGGAGGTTGCTGTGAGCTGAGATTGTGCCGCTGAAGTCCAGCCTGGGTGACAGAGCAAGACTCTGGCTCAAAAACAAACAAACACAAAACAAAACTCGTTGCCTCCCAAGCAGCCCCAAGGTAGGTTTGTTTGCTTGAGACGGAGGCAGCAGGATCTGTCGAGGAAGTGGCTGAAAATTCCCGAGAAGTTCCTACGCTGCAACACGGGAAGGTGCTGCTGGGGACAGCATCCGGGGGTCCGGCCTGGGCCCCGGGGGCGGCCGCAGCAGAACCCTGAAGGCAGAGGGAAGACCCTTGCTCAGGCCCGGGAGCCCTCCCACCCTCCATCTCCGGGCAGGCGCCCCACCCAGCAGGCCTGACACTGCCCCTCCTTCCAGCTGGCACCCAGATCACCCTCTGCCGCACCTGAGGAGCAGCTCTGGCCGGGGAGGACTTGCCTGGCAGAGACAGAGCCCAGAGAGGGTCTAGCCCCCACACGGCGCCAGGCCCCGCAGCTGCCACAGAGATGGGGGCCAGCACACGCAGAGGCTCGAGTCCATAGCCTCAGGAAGCGCCCTTCCCCACACTGGGTGGGCCCGACTGCCTGCTCCATCCAAGTTCTGGGGCCTCAGGGAGATGGAAGGTCCCACAGGAGGGTCAGAGTGGCATCTTCCCTGCAGGGCCCTCGCCCTGGTGCCCCCCAGCTAGTGGCCCGCAGCCACGCCCAGTTCATCCAGCACCGGGGATGGCCCACTGGGACCCAAGCCGGCTCCAAGAAGGGCAAGCATCGAAGGATTCAGCAGCACCCAGCTCGAGTCTCAGGTGAATAGAGCAGCCCTGGGCGGCCTCCTCCTTTCCAAGGCCAGGGCCACCCTGGGACAGGCGGCCCATCCCCAGGGAAGTCAGTCTCATAAGGTGGGACCAGGACCCACGCACAGCCATGCCCTGCTGCTCCAAGAGGGGCCTGCTGTGGGCACTGGCTCTGCAGGCACAGAGGGGAGATGCCACGCTCCACGGCCCAGGTTCCACCCAGCTGGTACCACCCCCACGGGCAGCCACAGGTCACACTGCACCTGCCTGTGACCAGAAGGGCAGCCCCCATTGTCCCCTGCCTGGCGATGGCCTCTCGGGTCACCGGTAATATCATGGCCATTGTGATCCCTGTCCTCCTGGAGCCATCCCTGCCAAGTCCACACCCAGCACAGGCCTCTCCACTCAGTCCCTGCCCTGCGCCAGGCTGCTGCCCTGTTACTGTGGTGGGTGGGGGCCCTCCCTGACCCCGCTCCAAGCCCTGGAGGGTGGTTGCGGCCCCTCCCCAGCTGTGAGCAGTCCCCAGGCTGCCCAGCCGCATAGGAGCTTGGGCTGAACTTGAGCCCCAGACAGGCCAGGGGGATTGTCCAGGTTTGTGATGAACAGGCTGGGATGCAACTGGCTGACAGGGGTCCCGGCTGAGTGGACGGCTCCCATAGCCACCCCTGTGGGACTCCACCTATTCCCAGCCCATGAGAGGCCAATGGGGAATGGCCAACAGGAGGGACTCCCAAGTCAGCAAGGCCGGCCAGACCACGATGCAGGTGGGCACTGTGGGCCAGACCTGGAGGGGATAGGAAGAGCCTCTGCCATGCCCACAATCCCCAGGCTCCCGACCAGCTGCCCACCTGCAGACCCAGATGACGCTGAGGCCGCCGGGCCCCCAGCTGCCCTCCTGGAGGGGCTCCTGCTGGGGGGTGGGAAGCCATTGTCCCACAGCACCCAGCCTGGGCCCTTCTTCTATATTGGAGGCAGCAATGGGACCTCAATGTGAGTACGGGCCGGCCCTGGTCCCGCTGAATGCCCCCCACCCAACCCCACTGAACGCCCACTGCCTGCTTCTGGGGCCCAGCCTGGCCTCCACTGGCCGCCCACAGTCCCCACCCCCTCGCCTGGGCCCCCACCCCCGACCCCGCAGCATCAGCTCCTACTGCAAAAGCAAGGGCTGGAAGCGCATCCAGGACAGTGGCCGGGAGGACTACATGATGAAGTGGTGGGAGGTCAAGAGCCGAGACAGCTAGAGCAGCCTCCAGGAAGGTAGCAGGTGAGGGCGCCAGGCGTCCCGGGCAGGCCTGCAGGGCCACCTGGGTCGGAGCAGGGGGCAGATTGGAGGTGTGGGGACCGAGGTCCCGCACACCCTCCACACACGCCCTGGCCTCTGCCCTCCAGGAGAGCAGCTGTTGTACCAGCTTCCCTACAATAAACTCCTCAGCACCCTCCGGTGCGGGCACAGGCCATTAGCAAGGCCAGCAAGGCACTGGGCAGCCGCAGGCCAGGCAAGTCTGCACCTGCCGCCCCTGCCCTGTCCCTGGTCACCCATGAGGACCTCCTTACACCATGTCCAGCGTCCACTTCCAGCTACAGCAATGCTGCTGTTTCCTCTGGGTACCTCTGTCCACCCAGCCACCTGCTTTCATCCAAACCCATATGTCCACCCACTCACCACCCAAGCCCCATCCCTGAGTCCCCACCCACTCCAAGCACCATGAGTGGCCCCTCAGCCAGGCCCTCTGTCCCCTGGGCTGCAGGTTGGGACAGGATGCAGCAGCGGCCACACTGGAGGACCTCCCGTGGACAAGCCCAGGATACCTCAGGCCACAGAGGTAGCCCAGCTGTGAGGGGCCACAGATGTGGACACTCAGCCCAGCTGTAAGGGGCCTTCAGACTGCAGTTCAGACCTAAACCCAGTGTTGACTGAAAAGGAGAAAGCGAGGTGGGGGTCCCACACAAGGGAAAACCAGGAGCTAGGGGTCCATCCTGGCCAGGCAGAGACCCACGCTGACCGCTGTGCACGTTCGTGTGGTCCCAGCCACGAGGACATGCCGGGAGCTGGTAGCTCTCATGGCTGAGACGGTGCCGGCTGGGAGAGCCACCAGGAAAGAAGCAGCCTCGAGGGAGGGGCCGGGTGGGGTCAGCAGCCAGAGGCTGCAGCCAGCAGCACAGCCTGAGTGGGAGCCTGCAAAGGAGCAGGAAACTCGACATCCCCACGAGAAGGGCCGAGGGCTCCAGCTGCCAGGGCCATGCTCCCTCCCGCCACAGGCCAAGCTCAAACCTCAGGCAGCCTGGGATGAAGGGACAGCAGCTCCTTCCACCTCCCTGTCCCCCGCAGGGTCCTGAGAATGCAAAAGTTTTTCCCAGAGACCTACCGTTTGGATGTCAAGGACGCGAGAGAAGCCTTCTTCACCCTGTTTGACAGTGAGGGGCTGCTGGCGGGACACCAGGCTGGCCCTGGGGAGACAGGCTCAGCGCTGGACCAAGGCGGGAGCCTGGTGAGGGCAGAGCTGGGCCTGGAGGGGCTGCGTGGGGCCGGCACCAGGCTGGGTGGTCAGGAAGGGGTCACGGCTGGGCCTGGTCTGGGTGAGGGCTGAGGAGTTGGAAAGGGGAGGTCTAGCCTTCCCAGGGGCCAGGGCTGGAGCTTAGTCGAGGCATGGGCAGGAGCTGGGGGCAGGGCTCAGGTTGGAGGGGCCGGGCCGAAGGCGCAGCCGGGAGAGGAGGGTCCTGGCCAGGCCTTAGAATGAGGCGAAATGGGGGCGTGGCCAGGGTGGGCGGGGAAAGGTGGGGCGGGGTTGGGTGTGGGCGGGGAAAGGTGGGGAGGGGTTGGGTGTGGGCTGGCCCAGGGGGCGGGGTTGGATGTGGGCGGGGAGGGGCGGGGCCAGGGCTCAGGCCGCGCGCTCTGCAGAAACCCAGATGTGGATCTGCAAGCCCAAGCAACCAAGGCAAAGGTATCTTCCTGCTCCAGAGGCAGGAGGAAGTCGCCGCCCTGCAGGCCAAGACCCAGAGCATCGAGGACGACCCCGTCTACCACAAGCTGCCGCTCTGGGGACCTCAGGCGCGGGTGGTGCAGCGGAGGGCACCGTCTGGGCAGGGTGACCCAACTCCTCTGACATGTTCAGGCCCAGAAATGCCCCGCTTTCCCTGGAGGTCACGCCTGGGGCAGAGGCAGGGAGCTGAGGAAATGTCCCAGGCCCAGGGTGGAGTTCGAGGGGACCCAAGCCAGGCCGCCCCGAGGCTCAGCCCAGCAGCCCCGATGCGGTGCCCCCAGGTACATCCAGAACCCGCTGCTGCTGGACGGGAGAAAGTTCGACATGCGCTCCTAGCTGCTCATTACCTGCGCCATGCCCTACATGGTCTTCTTCGGCCACGGCTATGCCCGCCTCACCCTCAGCCTCTACGACCCCCGTTCCAGCGACTTCGGCAGCCACCTGACCAACCAGGTAAGACTGCAACTGGTGAGGGCCCTCTCTGCAGCCTTGGGATGAAGTTAGAGGAAGATTCTCACCAAGAGGGGGTGCAGAGCGGGTGCGGCTGCAAAGGGAGGTGGCCCAGGCCAGGTGGTGGCCCAGCCCCAGAGGCGGCCTGGGCTGCGCCCACCTGCAGTCAGCACTGCCTCTCACCTCCCTCTTTTGGCCGTGGCAGAAGAAGGGCGTGGCTGGGACCCGTTTAACTGGTGAAAGGGCTCAGAGCCCTGCAGCCCCCAACCCGCAGCCTGGCTCCCAAGCAGCAGCTGAGTTTGCTGAGGATGAGGTGTGGGTGGGTGGGAACCAAGGGGACCCTGAGCCGACATCAGAGGAGGGCCCTGTGGGCAGAGGTCTCTGGGGAAGGGTCTTCATGAGAGAGTCCAGGGTATGCGCCTTATGAGAGGATCTGTGGGGTCTTCACTGCTGAGGTGGCGTCTCAGCAGATGAAGGAGTTTGCGGGAGGGTCTTTGCAGGCAGGTCATCGTAGGGGTCGGGGGAGCAGGGTTAGGAGAAGGCTGTCTCAGGGAACCCCCATGAGTACAGGCCCTCTGGGTTAGGGAGATGCTCTCTTGGGGACCCTATGAGGACAGGCCCTCTGGGTTGGGCGATGCTCTCTTGGGGACCCTGTGAGGACAGGCCTTCTGGACACACTGGGAGCCAGTGTCCAGGTACCCTGTGCCCCCAGTTCATGCAGAAGAACCCCCTGTACGTGCTGCTGAAGGAGGACACAGTGTGGAGCATGGAGTGTCTCAACCGCCACATCAACGACACCTTCAGGAAGGCCCGGGGCCTCCCCAGGGACTGGGTCTTCACCACCCTCACAGTGCGTTCCAGCACCTCCCGCCAGGGTACTGAGATCCTTCAGTCGGGGTGGCCAGGCTGGAGTGCATGGGGGCTGCACTAAAGCACGTGCCCGACCTGACCCTGTGGAATGAAGCTCTTCCAGTGTCCCCGCCCACTTAGCTGGTAGCCCCGGTCCTCAGCAGCCAGCAAAGGCCAGGGGATGAAAGCCCAGCTGGGGGTCCGCCTCCAGGTCTCTCCAGGCAGCCACGGTCAGGGACAGTCAGGGTCTGCCTGCCGGGTCCCTTCCACCGCTGATGGAGCTTCCATCTCCCTTGCTTCTTTCACTTAGTGTGGTGTTTTCAGGGGTCATCCATGTCGCCCATGCATGATTTTCTTTTCTTTTTTCTTTTTGAGATGGAGTCTCGCTCTGTTGCCCAGGCTGGAGTGCAGTGGCGCAGTCTTGGCTCACTGCAACCTCGCCTCCCAGGTTCAAGTGATTTTCCTGCTTCAGCCACCAGAGAAGCTGGGATTTCAGGTGCCCACCACCACGCCCGGCTAATGTTTGTATTTTTAGTAGAGACAGAGTTTCATGGTGTTGGCCAGGGTGGTCTCAAACTCCTGACCTCAGGTGATCTGCCTGCCTCAGCCTCTCATTACAGGTGTGAGATTACAGGTGTGAGCCACCGCGCCCAGCCTCACTGGAATTTTAATAAACATCACACTGAATCTGTAGGTCACTTTGGGACGTAGTGACATCTCAGCAACATTTAGTCTTCCAATCCATGAATATAGGGAGTCTTTCCGTTTTTCTAGGTCTTCGATTTCTTTCAGTGATGTTTTAGGTACAAGTCTGTCACCTAGAGTAAATATTATTCCTAGGTATACTTTATTATTTTGATACTTGTGAATAGAATTATTATTATTATTTTGAGACACAGTTTCGCTCTTGTTGCCCAGGCTGGAGTGCAATGGCACGATCTCGGCTCACCACAACCTCCGCCTCCTGGGTTCAGGAAATTCTCCTGCCTCAGCCTCCTGAGTAGCTGGGATTACCGCCACGCGCCACCATGCCCAGCTAATTTTTGTATTTTTAGTAGAGATGGGGTTTCACCATGTTGACCAGGATGGTCTCGATCTCTTGACCTCGTGATCCACCCGCCTGGGCCTCCCAAAGTGCTAGGATTATAGGTGTGAGCCATGACGCCCAGCTGCAAAGTATTTTTAAATTTCCTTTGTGAGCTTTTCCTTGACCCATTGGTTCCTTAAGACCATATTATTTAATTTCCATATATTTGTGATTTTCCAGTTTCTTTCTGTTTCTAATTTTATTCCATTGTGTCAGAGAACATACTTTATAATTTCCACCCTTTAAAAATTATTGAAAAATTATTGGAGCTGCTGTGGTGGTTCACACCTGTAATCCTAGCTACTCAGGAAGCTGAGATGGAAAGATTGTTTAACCCAGGAATTTGAGTCCAGCCCGGGCAACACAGTGAAACCTCATCTCTAAAAAACAACAAACAAACTTGCAGTTAATCAAGTGGATCATTAAAAAGCAAAACCAAAAAAACAGCTGAAACTTGTTGACGTCCTAGCACAGGGTCTATCCTGGTTTACATTGACGTGCACTTGATGGGCTTTTAGGTGGAGTGTTTTGTGGACGTCTTCAGGTCTATTTGGTTTAAACTCACGTGCACTTGAGAAGGATGCACCTCGGGCTTTTGCATGGAGTGTCTCACTATACTGCCCAGGCTGATCTCAGACTCCTGGGCTCCGGTGATCCTCCTGCCTCAGCCTCCCAAAATGCTGGGACTACAGGTGTGAGTCACCGTGCCCGGCCCTCACACCTTCTTTTAGTCCTTTCAAGTGGGATCTTCCAAGAAACTACCAGACATGAGAAAACAAACAATTACATCTTGTAAATAAACGAGGTCTATTCTGCCATCTCCAGTTGTGGGGATGCCGCTGTCATTCTGAGGCTACCACTGGGCTGGGAATCAGAGGATGAAACTAGAGCAGGTAAAACACTAGAGCTCCCTGTTCTTGCCAACATTCCAGGTGTCATGTATCCCATTCGCTTTCCGTCTCTTCTACTGAGTGAGCTGCTCAAGAGCAGAGCTTCCCTCACCCCTGTACCCCCAGTGCCTGATACTCGCTGGGAGCTCCAGGAGTTGATTGAATGAGCTTCTGGCTGCGAGGCTGTGATGCTGCGTCCGGACACGTGAGCAGGTATGGCTGTGCAGGTGCAGGTCAGGATGGGTGTGGCTGTTGAGGCCACAGCCACAGCCACGATGCCTCCCTGCCCCCTTCAGGAGCGGATGCAGCAGATCATGGTCCACTGCTTCCTGGCCACCAAGTCCAAGCTGGAGCGAAAGCTGGGTTACTTCGACCTCATCGGCTGTGACTTCCTGATTGATGACAACTTCAAGGTGCTGTCCTGGCAGCAGGGGCATGGGGGGGGCATGCTGGGGGCATAGTGGGGAGCATGGTGGGGAGATGCAGGGAGGCAGGGCATGTGCACACCCCGACCACATGGGCAGGCTCCAGGTGGACTCTGCTGTCAGCCCCCACCCTGCCTGCACGCAGCCCTGGGGCTGGGTGTGTCCACGAGGCTCCCCTCCTCTGCAGCTGGGATGGAGCTGCACCCCTCCCAGGGTACCCGCTCAGGCCAGAGCCTCAGCCCCTCAGAGCCCTGGTGGGCACACAGGGGAGTGAGGCTGCAGAAAAGGAAGGGATCTCCTAGGGCCACCTCGCTGAGTAAGGACGGGGCCTCTGCCTCCTGCAGGCCCAGTGGGCTCGGGGCAGGTGTGGGGTGGGTGGGGGGGGGGGTGAATGGGGGAGGGAGCTGAGTGGTGTCTGGTGCAGGTATGGCTGCTGGAGATGAATTCCAACCCTGCCCTGCACACCAACTGAGAGGTCCTGAAGGAGGTCATCCCAGGTGTGGTCATGGAGACCCTGGGTGAGCCTTGGAGACCCTGGGTGATCCTTGAATCCCCCACCCCACGCCCCCACGGCCTGCCCACCCACCCTCTTCCCAAGTTCATAGCCCCACAGCTGGGGCTCTCTTACATCCCCAGGGCCTGCATGGCAGTGCCCCCCCCCGCCCCCCCCGTCCCCCCCCCGCGGGGCCCCGGGGGCCGCGGGGGGGGGGGGGGGGGGGGGGGGGGGGGGGGG
>CAUYOR010156643.1:0-13514 GCA_963573925.1 Callimico goeldii
TGCAGCAGCTGTGTGTGCAGAAGCAGCCAGGACAGGGATCCAGGTGACAGCACCAATAGGCAGACCTCCTGGCCGACTCCGGGGACTGCAGCAGCTGTGTGTGCAGAAGCAGCCAGGACAGGGATCCAGGTGACAGCACCAGGGGGCAGAGCTCAGGCTCGAGGCCAGGAACAGGGGAGCCACTGCAGATTCATGAGTGAGGGAAGAACGACACCAGGCTTGCACTTTAGAAAGATCATTCTACTGGCCAGATGGTGGGGAGAGGCCAGACTGAGACACTGCCTCCTCGCTGACCCTCAGAGGTCCGTTTCCTCTCGCTCCAGCATCACCGTCCTCCAAGTTCCCCACCTGGGAGCTGCTTCAGTGTCCTGGGGGATTCATTCCACCCCCACCCAAATCTGCTCTGCCCTTCATCCGCCCCCAGCCTTTGCTCACACTTGGCCCCTTCCACAGAGCCACCCCTGGGTTTACGTGAACTCTGCTTTTCCTTCTAGAACATCTTTCTGGGAACAAAGCAGAGCATACCTTCCCGAGTCCCACAGACCTGAAACTCAGCTTCACCACCAACTACCTGTGTGACCTTGAGGAAGTTACATAACCTCTCTGGAGCTCAGTTGAGCCACCCCAAAATGAGAGAGGTGACTGGTGATGTTCAAGGAGGTGACACATGTCAGTGTTTAGCACTAGACCTGTCTGCACCATATTAAAGGCCAATTCACACCCAGTCCCTTGGGGAGACCTTCTCCCTCAGCCCTGTCTCAGACCTCCTCTGGGACCCACAGTATCCGCTACCCTGGCTCCATCCGACACACTCCCGGCTGGCCCGACCATCCTGCTGGCAGGGCCTTGGAAGCTGTTTTTCTCCAGACGTTCCTCATACAATCCTCTCCCCATCCCTAGACCCTGCTGGTCCCATCCTGGTCCTCCCATGGCAGGATCCAGAGGACAAATGAAGGCATCCCATGAGTCTGAATATCTAAAAGTTACACATTGAGGCCGGGCTCACACCTGTAATCCCAGCACTTTGGGAGGCCGAGGCAGGTGGATCACCTGAGGTCAGGAGTTTGAGACCATCCTGGAAACATGGTGTAACCCCATCTCTACTAAAAATACAAAAAAGGAAGGAAGGAAAGAAGGAAGGAAGGAAAGAAGGAAGGAAGGAAGGAAGGAGGGAGGGAGGGAAGGGGGGAGGGAGGTAGGGAGGGAGGGAAGGACGAAGAAAATAGCTGGGCATGGTGGCATGTACCTGTAATCTCAGCTACTCCTTGGGAGGCTGAGGCAGGAGAATTGCTTGAACCTGGGAGGCAGAGGTTGCAGTGAGTCAAGATTGTGCCACTGCACTCCAGCCTGGCCACAGAGTGAGATTCCATCTCAAAAAAAAAAAAAAGAGAGAGAGAGAAAGCAAAGAAGTCATCCATTCAGCTAACCAGCTGTTAAGTAAAACAGACTCTATCCTCCTATTTGACAGATACCCCTTTCCGAGGACCTGGAAGCCAGGTTTGACATTGGAATTGTGACTGTCAGAGTCTCGTGCTGGAAGGTGACAGCTGGGGAGAGCCAGCCCCTGTGGTCCTCCAGGCTGCCTGCTTCCCACACTAGCTTCCACCTTGCACCACGGGGAAGCTTCGTGAGCACACCTGTGGGGGCTCACCTGACACATCTAAGCTCAGTTAACACCCTGCAAACACTACAGCCCCCTGGTTGGAAGATAAAGGTGGCCGAGCGCAATGTCTCACACCTGTAATCCCAGCACTTCGGGAGGCTGAAGTGAGTGAATCATGAGATCAGGAGTTCCAGACCATCCTGGCCAACATGGTGACACCCTGTCTCTACTCAATATACAAAAATTAGCTGTGCATGGTGGTGGGCACCTGTAATCCCAGCTACTTGGGAGGCTGAGGCAGGAGAATCACTTGAACTCAGGAGGTGGAGGTTGCAGTGAGCAGAGATCACACCACTGCACTCTAGCCTGGACAACAGAGCGAGACTCCATCTGAAAGAAAGAGAGAGAGAGAGAGAGAGAGAGAGAAAGACAGAAAGAAAGAAAGAAAGAAAGAAGGAAGGAAGGAAAGAAAGACAAAGAAATAGAAAAGGAAGGAAGGAAAAGAAAGAAAGAGAGAGAGAAAGAAAGAAAGAAGAAAGTAAAAGAGAAAGAAAGAAAGAAAGAAAAAGAAAGAAAGAAGAAAGAAAGAAAGAAAGAAAGAAAGAGAGAGAAAGAAAGAAAGAAAGAAAGAAAGAAAGAAAGAAAGAAAGAAAGAAAGAAAGAAAGAAAGAAAGAAAGAAAGAAAAAGGAAAAGGCATCAGTGGTCATGGGGTCTGCCCTTAAGACAGAAGACCTGGATGGGGGGGCGGTCCCTGGGGTGGGACATTTTGGTGTCCTGGGTAATGCAGGCAAGACTCTCTTATCTCTGGCACTGGGTCTAGGGGAATGAATGGCTGCTGGTCTGCTTCCCTGAGGAGGAGAGGACATATTTTTTCACAAACAAAAAAAATAAAAGTAATCTAAAAAAATAAGACTAATCGTCAGCTCCCGGGCCTTAGCGCCTCCGTACTGCTGATTATCTGGACACAGCTAGAGTCCTAGCCTATCATCTTATTGGCTTTAAAAATATATACACGCCTGCAATCCCAGCACTTTGGGAGGCTGAGGCGGGCAGATCACAAGGTCAAGAGATGGAGACCATTCTGGTCAACATGGTGAAACCCCGTCTCTACTAAAAATACAAAAAATTAGCTGGGCATGGTGGTGTGTGCCTGTAATCCCAGCTACTCAGGAGGCTGAGGCAGGAGAATTGCCTGAACCCAGGAGGCGGAGGTTGCGATGAGCCGAGATCGCGCCATTGCACTCCAGCCTGGGAAACGAGCGAAACTCCGCCTCAAAATAAATAAATAAATAAATAAATAAATAAATAAATAAATAAGTAAAATAAAAATATATACACTTATTGGCCGGATGCAGTGGCTCACGCCTATAATCTCAGCACTTTGGGAGGCCGAGGTGGGCAGATCACGAGGTCAGGAGATCAAGACCATCCTGGCTAACATGGTGAAACCCCATCTCTACTAAATATACAAAAAATTAGCCGGGTGTGGTGCTACGCACCTGTAATCTCATCTACTTGGGAGGCTGAGGCAGGAGAATCAATTGAACCCAAGATGTGGAGGTTGCAGTGAGCTGAAATGGCGCCACCACACTCCAGCCTGGTGACAGAGCGAGACTCCATCTCAAAAACAAGCAAACACAAACAAAACAAAACAAACGCTTGGCACCTATTTTTGTTCTGTTTTTGAGACAGGGTCTTGCTCTGCTGCCCAGGCTGGAGTGCGCTGGCACCATCTCGGCTCACTGCAGCCTTGACCCTCTGAGCTCAAGTGATCCTCCTGCCTCAGCCCCCTGAGTTGCTGGGACAACAGGTGCGTGCCACCGCATCTGGCTAATTTTTGTTTTTTGTTTTTTTTTTAGAGATGAGGTCTCACTATCTTGCCCAGGCCGTTTATTGCCTATTTTGACTTGGAAGTGTTGGTTCCTTGAGGGCAGAGACTCCTGTCTTTTTGCTCGTGGAGACTTCTCAGGGCCTGGCTCAATTAAGGTGATCAATAAAAGATTCATTACATGAGGGAAGGGAAGAAGGAAGGGAGGAAGGATGCATGGTTTTGTAATTCCTGACCTGGGAAAAGGAATTAAGGGGGTGATGACATTTCTCCAGCCTAAACATAGGCACACTCCCTGCCTGGGACAGTTGCCCAGTAATTCCTGCCAGGGTTTGACTTCACCCACCTGCCCCACCCCGGGTCTCCCTGGTTGCTGAGTGAGCTGTGTCTGCTGGGCCCTGGAGCAGGTGGTTGGAGGAAGTGTCCCAGAGTCAATGGGGCCCGGAAGAAGAGGCTTCATCTTAAGGAACGTGTTGCCTATTCACCAGCAATTAAAGGCAGATGAACCCCAGGCAGGCAATCTCTCTGTCTCTGTCTCTTGTCTTTCGCTCTCTTTTTCCTTCCCTCTTTCTCTCTTTCTGTTTCCCTGCTCTCCCTGCCCTTTGATCTCCGGGTTCTGGACTCTCAGAGCAGCCTGGAATCATCTCCGTCCTCCACATGATTGCTATGGTGCTTTTTCATGTATATTTTTTAGTGACAGGATCATGCGCTGTTGTCCAGGCGGGAGTGCAATGGCACAATCATGGCTCACTGCAGCCTCTAGCCTCTGGGCTCAAGCGATCGTCCCACCTCCGTCTCCCAAGTAGCTGGGACTACAGGTATAAGCCACCACCACGTCAGGTTAACTTAAAAAAAATTTGTAGCAACAGGATCTTGCTATGTTGCCCAGGCTGGTCTTGAACTCCTGACCTCAAACAGTCTTCCTACTTTGGCCTCCCTAAATGCTGGGACTACAGGTGTGATCTATCGCACCTGGCTTGGTTTGGTGTTTAATTAACGCTCACCCTCTCTATAGGATTTCAAGCTCCAGGCAGAGGTGGGCAGGGCTCTGTTTGTAGCTGGGCGCTGGACACAGGGTGTTATGGTTCGGCTGTGTCCCCGCCCAGATCTCAGTTTGAATTGTAGCTCCCATAATTCCCACGTGTGGTGGGAGGGACCTGTTGGGAGGTAACTGAATCATGGGAGGTCTCCCCATACTGTTCCCGCGGTGGTGAATAAGTCAGTCTCACGAGATCTGATGGTTTTGTAAGGGGAAACCCCTTTCGCTTGGTTCCCATTCTCTCTCCTGCCTGCTGCCGCGTAAGATGTGCCTTTCCCCTTCCGCCACGCTTGTGAAGCCTCCT
Organism: Callimico goeldii; assembly: GCA_963573925.1. Taxonomy (NCBI): domain Eukaryota; kingdom Metazoa; phylum Chordata; class Mammalia; order Primates; family Cebidae; genus Callimico; species Callimico goeldii. Next base: position 4,776 of record CAUYOR010156643.1, read on the forward strand.
AGCCACGTGGAACTGTGAGTCCATTAAACACGTTTCTCTTTATAAATTACCACAAATTACCCAGTCTTGGGTATGTCTTTATTGGCGGAGTGAGAACAGACTAGTACCCAGGGCAAGAGCTTGACACCTGCAGAGGTCACGGGGTGATTCAGCAGTGGTTTGGGTCTCTGTGTCATAACTGGGACTTATTTCAGGGTAGACGGGCCTCCCTGGGGTCACTGACACGGCACTGACCCCAGGCCTGGAGAGGAGCATGGCGCAGGACCAGGGTCCCTCCTCCCAGAGCCCTGAGGCCTCTCCAGCTTAACTCACCTTCTTGCAGAGCTGGGGGCCAGGCCCAGCTTAGGGACAGTGTGGTTAGGTGGAGGGCGGGGCCTCCCTCACCCTCTGACTCTGGAGGCTGGGCTCAGACACCAGGCCAAACTGAGGACTCGCTAAAACAGGGACAGAGGGGAAGCGTCTTTCCATTAGACACACCCATCAGTGTGCCATGTCTGTTTGCCATCGCCGTGGCGGCACTCAGGAGCCAGGGCCCCCTTCCATGGCAAAGACCCAATGACCCAGAAATGACCACACTTTTTCTAGAAATTTCTGCATAAACCACCCCTTAATCTGCATGCAATTAAAAGTAGGTATAGGGCTGGGCGAGGTGGCTCACGCCTGTAATCCCAGCACTTTGGGAGGCCGAGGCGGGCAGATCAGAGGTCAAGAGATCAAGACCATCCTGGCCAACACGGTGACCCCCGATCTCTACTAAAAATACAGAAATTAGCCGGGCGTAGTGGTGTGTGCCTGTAATCCCAGCTACTCAGGAGGCTGAGGCAGGAGCACTGCTTGAACCCAGGAGGTGGAGGTTGCAGTGAGCCACGATGGTTCGACTGCACTCCAACCTGCTGACAGAGCAAGACTCCATCTCAAATAATAATAATAATAAAGTAGGTATAAATATGGTGCAGAACTGCCCTGAGCTGCTGTTCTCTGCCACGGGGGCAGAGTCATGCTCCATTTAGGAGCAGTCCTGGAGCTATAACCCCGCCCATCCAACACAACTGTTTCTCCTACCTCCAGCTCACCTTTGAATTCTTTCCTGGGCAAAGCCAAGAACACTTGCAGGATAAGCCCCAATCTGGGGCTTGCCTATCGTGTCACTCCCAGCCCCCTACCTAGAGGTCCTGGGGGCAGAGCTGGACCTCCTTGCTGCAGAGGGTCCTGCAGGCAGAGCTGGACCTCCCTGCTGCAGAGGCCCTGTGGTCACCCTGGACCTGGCTGCAGCTGCTCACAGCTTTACTGGCACTCCGCCAGTGAGATGCAGACCAGCATCCCACAGAGTTATCACCGCACAGACTCACTGTGGGGAGAGCACCTTTATTGTCATATATAACAACAACACTACAGGCTGGTGGTCCCGCCCGCCTCTGACCGCCCCTCCATAAAGACAGAGACCACCCACCCAGACCTGCCTCAAGGGCCAGAAGAAGATCCCAGGGCCCAGAGGGACCAGACCATAGCCCAACAGGAGCACCAAGAGCGCTGGAGACAGTCACTCCTGCTATGAAGACAGAGCACCCAGCGTGGTGCCAGCACCTTCAGTTCTCTGAGTTTGCTATCATGGCTGTGTCCCGGGTCCCAGTCCAGCAAGAGAGGAGCACCAGGGCTGAGGTGATCCCAGAGACTCTGGCCCCAGAGGCCTTGAGGGCTCCAGTCAGCTGCTCTGGGCTGCCAGGGACCTGGTGCCTGCCATGGAGCCTGCCAGGCCCCCAACTCTGGAAGGTGGGGAGGCAAAAGCATCTCTTCCCAGCAGGCCTGGGACTCTTTCCCTCTCTGCAGTTTGCAAAGGGGACACTGACCTTGCTGTGCCACGCAAAAGTAGCAAACCTACAGAGTCCCCTGAGAGACGGACTTGGGGGGTGGGACAGAGGTTGCAAGTTCCACCTCTGATAGACATGCTCATGAAATGCTGCTTCCTCTGGCTCAGGGATGGGATGGACCGAGAGAGGGCCGGTGGGCTCTGCAAGACTGGGAGGCATTGGTCGGTGATGCCAATCTGGTGTGGGGGGCCCTTGACCCCCAGTGCTGCTCTCTCATGGTCCTCAAGTCCTTGTGGTTTGCAGTGGGTTATTCAGGGTCCCCCAGGCCTCTGAGAGCAGCTGCAGGCCAGGCCACCCCCCAGCCAGTGGGGAAGGGGGTTGAGGAAGGGAAGCCCCAGGCCCTGCAGGACCCTGCCTGTCCCCCTGGGCTGGCTGGCCCAGCCTCCTGCAGCCCTGCCTGCCTCAAGGAAGCATCCTGGCCCCGCACTCTCCCTATCTGAGTTTTCTCATGAAGAGGGGAAGCTGGCAGGGTCAAGAGAACACGGCTTCAGGAACTGAGAGGCCTGAATTCAAATTCGGCCCCTGCCACCCATGATTTGGTGGCCGAGGAAAGGTTATTTCTACCATCCGAGCCTCAGTCCCCTTATGAAATGGGGATAATAAACTTAGCTCCTAAGGGTTAAATAATGAGACAACATACGGAAAGTCCCTGGACAGGGCCAGTTGTGGCAGGGACTCAATACGTGATGGGTACTAGGGTTATTCTCATTCCCGGCAGCCAGCCCACCCAGACCCATCTCCAGCCGGGAGTGGGGATGGGGGAAGAGAGGAAGGGACAAGCCAGAGAAGGGTCAGCACCCTGATGAGGGTGCTGCCCCCTCCAGACTCTGCCCCTGGAGGCATTAGCTGTCCCCAAAGTCCCCCAGGCCCTTGCAGTCATCCATGCCTGGAGCCCAGGCCCCCGGGAGTGTCTTCGGGAAGCAGCAGCCGCTCAGGCCTCTGGGCTGGGTCTTTAGCCAGGACAGGGTGTCTTGGAGCAGTGGGCTCTCACTTCCTGCTGCTGGCGCGGTCCACGCTTTTCTGTTCAGGGTCAGGTCCAAGCAGGGCAGCAAGGACCCCTTCAGGTTGGGGGCCACCCCTCTTCATCTTGAGGTTGGCTCTCAGGGCAGCATCCTGGCCAGACCCTCCCTCTGGGGAGGCCAGAGGATCTGGAAGAAGAGGAGGAGGGTGGAGTCGAGATAGAGCCTTAGGAACACTTGGGGGCAGCTTTGATCATGGTACCTGGCCACGGAGAGATGCTCTTGTGTAGCATGGAGAAGCAAGGCAGCAGCAGGCTTTCAGCTCCTTATGCATCCAACCATTCATTCACTCATTCACCCACCCACCTGTCCATTGATCCATCTGTGTATCCATCCATTCATCCACCCACTCATTCATTCATTCATCTATGCATCTATCAATTCAATCACTCATTTACCTATGCATCCGTCCATTCATTCACTCATTCACCCACCCACTTGTCCATTGATCCATTGATCCATCTGTGTATCCATCTATTCATCCACCCACTCATTCATTCATCTATGCATCTATCAATTCATTCACTCATTTACCTGTCCATCCATCCATCCATCCATCCATCCATCCATCCATCCACTCATTTGCCCACCTACCTGTCCACTCCTCCATCCATCTATCCACTCATTTACCTATGCATCTATCCATTCAGTCACTCATTCACCCAACCACTTGTCCATCTGTCCATCTAGCCATCCACTCATTTACCCACCCACCTGTCCACTCACCCATCCATCCATCCATTCATTCACTCATTCACTCACCCAACTGTCCACTCCCCCATCCATCCATCCATTTATCCATTTACTCGTTCACCCACCCACCTGTCCACTCATCTATCCATCCACCCATTCATTCATTTATCCATGCATCTACCCATTTACTCCCTCATCCACTTATCTACCTTTCCATTCAACCATTCATCCATTCATTCATCTATCCATGCATCCACCTATTTGTACACTCAGCCAGGCAACCGGCCATTCATTCACTCATCCACTGCCCCCAACACCTACCCACCTGTCCATTCACTCACTCATTCACCCATTCATTCTCCAACGAATACTTCAGGCCGTGCAGAGGCACCATTCACTGTTCTGCACGGGGGACTCCCAGAGGGTCACAGAAACACCATCCCATCATGGAATGGGAGGCTCCCCAGAGCACCATAGGGACAAAAAGGAGGGCTCAGAGAAGGTTCACAGAGGCAGATCTTGGAGCAGGTCCCAAAGTGGCAGTCAGTGTTCACCAGGCAGAGGGACAGCCTGAGCAAAGGCATGGAGGTGGGAGGGGCGTTGACATGGCTCCTCAGTGCTCTGCTTGCTGTGGCTCTACTAGGGAGGGTCTGTGAAACTGAGCTGATGCACTTGGAAGTCTGTCACGGGCAGCAGGGAGCCACGGAGGGTCTTTGAGCAGGGGAGGGGCAGGGTTGGACTAGGAGTAAGGGAGGGAGACCAGAGACCCGAGGCATCAGCCATGAAGGCAGCAGGGAGGGAGTCGAGGGAGGGGAGGGTGGTTCCCAGTCTACTGGTCCTGGCCATTGCTCACCGTGGACTCCAATCATGTGCTCCAGGATGAGGACTCGCTCTGCCAGGATCTTCAGGGCCTCTCTCAGCTGCTTGACCCCCTCACTCTGGCAGAGAGGAAACGTCCAGGGTCAGGGCCTGCCTCTTCCCACCCGACACCCTCACACTGCAAGTGATCATGGACTGAACATCATCAACTATGAGCCAGGCGGGGCTTCAAACCCCATTCACAGACATAGAACTTGAAACACAGAGAGGACAGGCAACCTCCCTACGGCCACACAGCCTGGCAAAGCAGCCAATCCACACTGCAGGTCCACCCCTGTCGGCCTCGACCCTGGGCTCTTCCTTCCACCATGGCTGGCTGGCTGCTTCCCCGGCAGGCTCTGAAAACACCCTAACCAGGGCAGGGCACCTATCCCAGGGCCTGGAAGTGGGAGGGTCTTTGCTTGTTCCCTTCCCTGAATGCCCAGCCGAGAGCTCTCCACCAAACAGCAGGCAAAGGGGAAGGCTGGGGTGACCACGCCAGGCAAGAAAGACAGCAGAGGAAGCCACCACTTCACAAAGTGCCGGTGGGCAGGCTGGCACGATGGCGGCGTCTACACTTCAGGGACCCGGTCTACACACCGGCAGAGGACCTTGTGCATGCAGACCCTCGAATGAGCCAGGAGAGGGTGCTGACTTATTGAGAAGGCAGGTGTCAAGGCCACTCTGGAAAGGAAAGCGATGGTGAAGAGACAAAGCCACTGCTGTCCCAGCCTGCGCAGCCCTGGGAGCAGGCAGCAGAACGGGCACCTTCTGCTGGTGTAACTTGACAGATCTGTCTTACAAAAGGAAACCAAAAAGCTTCCCACTGGATTACAGAAGAGAGGTCTGTAGACCAAGCGCAATGGGGAGTTGAGCCCATGACAGGGTCAGGGATGGGAACGTCAGTGTCGTGTCCAACTCAGGGAAGGAGCAGGGGACCAAGGACCTGGCTGGGCCTCACGTTCCTAAGCCACCGATGGTGGTGGTTGTTGTTTTATTATTATGATACTGTAGGTTCTGGGGTACATGTGCAGAACGTGAAGCTTTGTTACACAGGTACACACGTGCCTCGGTGGTTGGCTGCCCCCATCACCGCGTCATCTACGTTACGTATTTCTCCTAATGCTGTCCCTCCCCTATCCCCCGCCCCCTGCTATCCCTTGCCTAGTCTCCCACCCCCCATTGTTGTGTGGTTTTTTTTTTAGTTTTTAGAGACAGGGTCTTGCTTTGTCACCCAGACTGGAGTACAGTGGCATGATTGTAGCTCACTGCAGACTCAGCCTCCCCGGCTCAAGCGATCCTCCCGCCTCAGCCTCCCAAGTAGCTGGGAGGACAAGCACATGCCACCACACCTGGCTCTTTTTTTTTTTTTTTTTTAAGAAATGGGGTCTCGCTATGTTTCTATTTCCCAGGCTGGTCTTGATCTCCTGGGCTCAAGTGATCCTCCTCCCTCAGCCTCCCAAAGCGGTGAGTTTACAAGCATGACCACCGTGCCAGGGCAGATTGTGTTATGAAAGGGAGGGGTCACGGTCACCTCTCAGAGTCCCGCTGTGAGTGACCAGCGTATCTGGGCTCATGCCTCAGCCCCTCTCATCTCTTCCACCTCACTGCCTCCTGCACCCTCCATGGCTGCCCTGATTCCAGCCTCTTCCCTTCCTCTGGTCTTTCAAGGACCTCCTGAAGGTGCCCCGGACCCAGCCTGGCCCTTCCAGCTGCTTAGCCCGCCCAGCTCCGACACCCCCAGCGGAAACCCCTCTCGGGCACTTTTGGTTTTAGCTTTCAAGGCCTCCCCTGCCCACCTCAGCGGCACCCCCACGCAACAGCCTTCTCATTCTCCGCCCTTAGCCGTGCCCCCACTGGGCTGTGAACCTCTCAGGGCAGGGATTCTGTGTACCTGCTGGCCCAGCACCCAGCTCAGGGCCAGCAGAGGGGAGGCATTTATTTGACTCTGGACCTCAGATGAGCCCTTCCTCCCCTTCATCCACCACCCCAGCCCCAGTCTCCCCTCCGCCTCCCGGAAGCTGAGGGTCGCCATGGCCAAGCCCTTGCCCCTGCTGCCCCCTCGCCCTGGCCCCAGCCTCTGCTTGCTCCAGTCTTCCCTTCTCAGATTCCCATTCTGCAAGCCCTTCTTCCTCCATCCATCCTCTCCTATATCCAGCAGCCCCATCCGGGTCAGTCCCCCAACGCCTTGACCTTGTGGCCACATCCAGGCCCAGACGCCGTTCATGGGAGGACCCGGTCCCTTGAGAGGGACTCCTCAGCCTGAAGCCTCTGCCAGGGAGACTGTCTTTCCTACAGGTTTGTGACTCCTCTCCCTGTCTCGGGAAGCCCCCCAAGAACCAGTCACCCCCTCTGTGGCTCCTTCTCACTCTCTTGTAATGACTGCTGTATGCAATTCCCCACTGGGCTGTGAACGCCTCAGGGCAGGGACCCTGCACAGTCGGTGGCCCAGGAGCAGCTCAGGGCCAGCTGAGGGTCAGTGTGGATCTGTGGGACGCCCGCCCTCCCGTGACGGTGCTCACGGCCAAGGAGGCGGGAGGGAATGTGGCCGGCGGGCATAGTTACCTCCGCAGTGGGGGCTTTCTCTCCTTCTTCCCCCTTCATACCAGCTTCACCCTAAGAAGCAAGTCACACAGTCAACACCGGCGCGGGAGGTGGGGGCGCCTGTCCACCCTCTCCAGTTGCCTGGGGGCCTGCAGGGAGTCAGGGGCAGGCTGCGCAGGCGGGGCTGGGTCCAGAGGACTCCCGCCCTGGAGGAGCCAAGCAGGGGAGGCCAGGCACCAGGACACACCCTGCACAACCTGGCATGGGTGGGGGAAGGGTCCAGGGTTGGCTTTAGGCGCTACATTCTGCTTCTGGGGCAGAAGCGACTGGGGTGGGAACCCAGCAAGCTCATCCCTGGGCCCCTCCGGCATTGAGTACCCTGCCCCAAAGGGCTGCTACCTGTCTCTAGCACGGGGCTGGTAATACCAGCTTCAAAGTCACATATTTTATTTATTTGAGACAGAGTCTCGCTCTCTCACCCAGGCTGGAGTGCAGTGGTGTGATCTTGGTTCACTGCAACCTCTGCCTTCTGGGTTCAAGCGATTCTCCTGTCTCAGCCTCCAGAGTAGCTGGGATTACAGGCACGCACCACCATGCCCAGCTAACTTTTTATTTTTTAGAAGAGACAGGGTTCCACCATGTTGGCCTGGCTGGTCTTGAACTCCTGACCCATTATCCACCCGCCTCAGCCTCCCAAAGTGCTGGGATTACATGCATGAGCCCCTCGCCCGGCTGATTTTTTTTCAGGCAGGGTCTTGCTCTGTTGCCCAGGCTGGAGTGCAGTGGCACGATCAGGGCTCACTGCAGCCTCTACCTCCTGGGTTCAAGTGATCTTCCCACATCAGCCTCCTGAGTAACTAGGACTACGGGCATGCACCATCACAACCCAGCTAATGTTTAAATATTTCTGCAGAGATGGGGGTCTTACTATGTTGTCCAGGCTGGCCTTGAACTCCTGGCCTCAACATGATCCTCCTGCCTCGGCCTCCCAAAGCACTGGGGTTACAGGCATGAGCCAGCACCATGCCCGGCTCACAGTAACATCGAAATGTCCAGCTACTACTGTGTGACCTTGAGCAGGTCACTACACTTGGTGTGGTACCTCAGTTTTCTCACCTCTAAAGTGGGATCAGTCATAATATCTAGCTCAGACTGTTATCGGGAGGATGACGTCAGTCAACAGGGACAATGAGCCTAGGGCCTGGCACCGGGGCATGCCGTCACTGTGTCTCCTCTGTTGTGTTTGGTCACTAGGCAAGTGCGGGAGGAGGCGTGGCTTTGGTGCTTGACACTCCCCGGTTCATATCCAGGCTCCGCCGCTGCCTCGCTGTGTGGCTTTGGGCAAGTGACTTAACCTCTCTGAGCCTTGAGTGGCCAGTTTGGGCAAACGGGGACAATAAAGCATGATCTCCTGGGGTCGCTGTGGGGGAAGGGAGCACCTCCACTGTGGCCAGCACGCAGTGGGTGCTCATCAAAGATCCATACCTCCTCCCTGCCCCATATCCCTGCAGTGAGGCTTACATGCGCTGTGGGGGAAGGGAGCACCTCCACTGTGGCCAGCACGCAGTGGGTGCTCATCAAAGATCCATACCTCCTCCCTGCCCCATATCCCTGCAGTGAAGCTTACATGCGCTGTGGGGGAAGGGAGCACCTCCACTGTGGCCAGCACGCAGTGGGTGCTCATCAAAGATCCATACCTCCTCCCTGCCCCATATCCCTGCAGTGAAGCTTACATGCGCTGTGGGGGAAGGGAGCAC
>CAUYOR010156645.1:0-10468 GCA_963573925.1 Callimico goeldii
TTTATTTCTGCTCTGATCTTTATTATTTCTTTTACTAATTTTGATTTTGGTTGCTCTTGCTTTTCTAGTTCTTTAAGATTAACCATTCTGTAATGGTTGCCGTTCTAACTGGTGTGAGGTGGTATCTCAATGTGGTTTTGACTTGCAGATCATATTATCTATTATTAAAATCTGCAGTAGCTCCTCATTACCTACGTTATTTACCCCATTTTATAAGTTTCCAATTACATTACATTTTGGCAAACCCCATCATCCAGCCAAACAACTACCCTCCTTAGGAGTAGCCTAATGTATCATTATATCATGGGAATAAATCTGTAACTACCTATCTATGATAAAATTTATATATAAATATACCATGGAATTTATGTATATGCATACCATCTTTGAAATTTGGTTATATTGTCCTCTCTAAATTTTATTTTCCACTTACTAGATATCATCTCCTATCTTAAAATGCCACTTCGGCCGGGCGCGGTGGCTCACACCTGTAATCCCAGCACTTTGGGAGGCCGAGGCAGGTGGATCACAAGGTCAAGAGATGGAGACCATCCTGGTCAACATGGGGAAACCCCGTCTCTACTAAAAATACAAAAAAATTAGCTGGACATGGTGACGCGTGCCTGTAATCCCAGCTACTTAGGAGGCTGAGGCAGGAGAATTGCCTGAACCCAGGAGGCGGAGGTTGCGGTGAGCCGAGATCGCGCCATTGCACTGCAGCCCGGGTAACAAGAGCAAAACTCTGTCTCAAAAAAAAAAAAAAACATAGCAATAATATACTACCACAGGACTTGCAATTCCACTCGTAGGTATATACTTAAAATAACTGAAAATACGCCCATGCACATGCATGTTCAGAGCAACACTATTCATAAAAGCAGAAGGCAGAAACAGTCCAAACAGATGAATGGATAAACAAATACAGTATATACACACAATGGAATATTACTCAGTCATGAAAAAAGTGAAGTACTGATAAATACTCCAATGTAAATAAACCTCCAAAACATTACACTAAGTCAAAAAAGCCAGGCACAAAAGATCAAATACTGTATGATGCCATTTATATGAAATATCCAAAACGGCCATTTGTCACAGAAAGAGCCGATCTCCTTGCCCTCCCAAAATGCTGGGATTACAGGCATAAGCCAGAGCGCCAAGCCGCATTTTTTTTTTTAAGAAAAAGGATTCACTGAACTGAAATTCACTTCACATAAAATTAGCCATCTTAAAATGAACAAGTCAGTGGCATTTAAGTACACTCACAATGTTCTGCAAAAAACGTCACCATGACTCCAAAGTAAAACCACTTACCAGTTAAGCAGGTTATCCTCATTCCACCCTTCCTCCAGCCCCTGATAACCACCAAACTGCACTGTCTCTATGGATTGATCTATTCCGGTTAGTTATTTTTGAGACAGAGTTTTGATCTTATTGCCCAGGCTGGAGTGCAATGGAGCGATCTTGGCCCACTGCAACCTCTCCCTCCCCAGTTCAAGTGATTCTCCTGCTTCAGTCTTCTGAGGAGCTGGGATAACAGGCGTGCACTACCATGCCTGGCCTAATGTTAATTTTTCTTTTTTTTTTTTTTTTTTTGTGACGTAGTTTCACTCTTGTTGCCCAGGCTGGAGTGCAATGGAGCGATCTTGGCTCACCGCAACCTCCGCCTCCCAGGTTCAAGTGATTCTCCTGCCTTAGCCTCCCTAGTGGCTGGGATTACAGGCATGCACCACCACACCTGGCTAATTTTTTACTTTTAGCATAAACAGGGTTTCTCCATGTTCATCAGGCGGGTCTCGAACTGCTGACCTCAGGTGATTCACCCACCTCAGCCTCCCAAAGTGCTAGGATTACAGGTGTGAGCCACCACACCTGACCTGGCTCCTAGAGTCTTAAACTGAAAGTCCAGTTCAACAAACTATAGGACTTATTGTCAAGCAATCTAGTAAGAAAGACTCTCATTTCAAACATAACAGCTGTCTCAAAAGGCACTTGCTGAGGGCTTCCCTAAACTAGATGACAGTATTTTATCAGATGCAACAAACAGACTGTCACTGGCAGCCCTTGCCTCTTTCCACACCTGCAGCAAGATGCCCTATGGGGCCACCTTGAGAACAGTCAACTCTCAACTCTTCATGCCAAGAAGTTGAGGAGAACAGAGGAATAACTTTTTGGCACAAAGTGCTCATCAAAACAGAAAAACAGCTTAAACCCCAAACCCACACAATCCTTGGCAGATTTTCTCTGCATACTCCTCCACCCTAGCAGCATTTATAACATTCATGCACACCCTTCCACACACTATGGTTACTTAACCAGAAATTACCTAACTCTTTTTTTTTTTTTTTTGGAAATGGAGTCTTGCTCTGTCACCCAGGCTGGAGTGCAGTGGTGACATCCTGGCTCACTGCAACCTACATCTCCTGGGTTCAAGTGATTCTCCTGCCTCAGCCTCTTGAGTAGCTGGGACTACAGGCATGTGTATCATGCCTGGCTAATTTTTTTTTTCTATTTTTAGTAGAGATGGGGTTTCACCATGTTGGCCAGGCTGGTCTCAAACTCCTGACCTCTGGTGATCTGGCTATCTCAGCCTTCCAATGTGCTGGGATTACAGGCGTGAGCCACCGTGCTCAGCCAATTACCTAACTCTTAAGGGCAACATGTTGGATTCCAAATACAGTTGTATGCAATTACTTATTGAATAGGTTTACTTCCCTGCTAAAGCTCCACTGGAACTTCAGAAGAAAACAGCATGCACTTGCCTAACCTAAACCTCTACCAGCAAAGGAAGCTCCAAATGGGAACTCTAAGAAACATTAAAGGGTGTAACCAGGGTTGCCCTGAGCCAAATCTCCAAATGGCAGCTTGAAAAGCCTCACTGGCCAACTGGGAAACATCTGGTGTCCAGATATTACAGGAGGGGCTATTCAACTGCATCCCTGAGCTCCAGTGAAATGAACATGAAGTACAATGGAATTAGCATAACAACAGCTGGAAAGAAAGAGAAGTTACACTTTCAGGATCAAGAAGTTAATCTGAAACCAGAGCTTGGTTTGCTGGAGCTTCTTTAAGAACAAAGACAATCCTCTTTCCCCACAACAAATCCACCAGAGGCATAGCTCTCTGGCTATATAAGCAGATTTGTTCTCCCTCCCAAGTTCCAAATTTTATTTTTCAAATTTGAACTCATCTTCCTGTTAAGAGCAAATCACTCCTAGACTCCTGGGTTTATTTTTAAATGCTTACAAAAATATGTTTTGGAGGAACTGCATCTTGTAAGATCTATTTTAATGTCTGTGACTGAGTCACCAAACGTTGCTGAAGCTGGCATAGCTCCTTTGAACTCCTAGGGGTCAGTTCACATGAACTCAAACTATTACAAAACAAAACAGTTGGACCCCAATTGTGCCCACTCTGGAGGTCACAATGAACAGACCCATTCCCAAAGCCAACACTATCAAATGGACGTGGAGTTATCCTATGAGTACTATCTCTGGCCTAAGGTAAGATGGCCACAAAAAAGAACAGGCATAACAGGGCATGCACAATGTCTCATGCCTGTAATCCCAGCACTTTTAGGAGGCTGAGGTAGGCAGATCACTTGAGGCCAGGAGTTCGAGACCAGCCTGGCCAACATGGCAAAACCCCGTCTTTAGTAAATATGCAAAAATTAGCTGGGCATGGTGGCACACACATGTAATCCCAGCTACGTGGGAGGCTGAGGCAGAAGAATCGTTTAAACCCGGGAGGCGGAGGTTGCAGTGAGCTGAGACTGCACCACTGCACTCCAGCCTGGGCAACAGAGTAAGACTCTACCTCAGATAAAAATAAAAATAATAAAAATAGGTAAACTAAGTGATCTAGCATGGTGCCTCACACAGAGAGATTCATATTAATGAGTATGCCACAATGGGTGGGGGCGGGGGTGGGAGTACAAAAACAACAACCCCATCCCAACTATCCTCTCACCAAAAACCAGAAGAAAAAAAAATGAGAAAAAATTGATTCTGAAAGTATGAGGTAACAAATCCAGTGAAAGCCCTAAATAAATGTAAAATGCCCAGTGCAGTGGTTCCCCAACTTGACTGCATATTGCTAATACCTGGGTATCTTCAGAAATATCTATGTCTATTCCCAACCCCCGTATATTTCCATCTACACTGGAGATACCCAATAACAGGATTTTGAAAAGCTTTGCCAGATGCTTCTAACAGAGTTTGGGAAGTGCTGGCCTAATGAAACCTTCCACCTTAGGGCCGATGCCACACCCACAGATGTACACTATTCACCTTTATTTTCTATCTTACCTTCATAACAATCTAAGCGACAAGGTGCGAGCCGTATGGCCTCCCGAAAATGGATTATTGCTTCTTGGACTCTGCCCATGTTCCTAAGTGCTGCTCCCTTAAGTAGCAAAGCTTGAACACTATTACTGTTCAGCTGAATGGCCTTGGCTCCTAAATAGAGGGCCCGAGAGTAGCGTTTGCTATAGAAGCTGTGACAACTGGAGAAAAAAAAAACAAAAACAAAAACAAAACCCGGAAGTTATCCAAGAAAGGACTACAAAGAAACTTCATCCAAAAATCATACTGAAGGCCCTGTACATAATCCTTATTCCAAACCCAAACTTACCATGGTTTTTGCTTGTTTGTTTTTTTTGAGACAGAGTCTCGCCCTGTCACCCAGGCTGGAGTGCAATGGCACGATCTCAGTTCACTGCAAACTCCACCTCCCAGGTTCAAGCGATTCTCCTGCCTCGGCCTCCTGAGTAGCTGGGATGACAGGCGCCTGCCACCAAGCCTGGCTAATTTTTTTGTATCTTTAGTGGAGACGGGGTTTCACCATGTGGGCCAGGCTGTTCTGGAACTCCTTACCTTGTGATCTGCCCGCCTCAACATCCCAAAGTGCTGGGATTACAGGCGTAAGTCACTGAGCCCAGTCCCACACTTACAGTTTTAACCTAAGCTATTAATGGAAAAGCAAAACAAAAAAATCCACTAAATATTTATTTTTAGGGGAAATCTTAATATGGAAAGGAAAAATTACGGAAAAGAACCTACAATCTGGATACTAGTTATTAGCAGAGAGGCATTTGGAGAATTTGTAAAGCCAGGTTAGTAACAAAGGAGCATCTTCTGGTCCTATCACTGATGGCCCAGTACTAAGCACAATACATTCACGACTCAATTAATGCTTAACCCTAGAAGGAGAAGTTATTAGCCAATTTTCCAAATGAGAATATAGACCTAGACAGGTAAATAATGCATTCAGAGTCATAAATCATGATTTCAATTCAGGACTGATTATCCTTTTAAAAAATACACATATATATGTATATTACGTATATATAAATGTATAATATATACATAAATACAGAAAGACAGAATCTTGCTACGTTGCCCAGGCTGGTCTCAAACTCCTGAACTCAAGTAATTACTTCTTTTTATTTTATTATTTTTGAGACAAAGTCTCACTCTGCCACCCACATGGAGTGCAGTGGCTCGATCTTGGCTCACTGCAACCTCCACCTCCCAGCTTGAAGCAATTCTCCCGTCTCAGCCTCCCTAGTAGCAGGGATTACAGGGGTGCATCACCATGCCTGGCTAATTTTTGTATTTTTAGCAGAAATGGGAGTTTTGCCATAATGGCCAGGCTGGTCTCACAAGTGATCCACCTGTCTCAGCCTCCCAAAGCACTGGGATTACAGGCATGAGCCACCGTGCCAGGCCAGGTGATTACCTCTTAAACCTGTGCTTTCAACTTACATTCTCTTCAGAAGGAAACAATTCTCTTAATCTACTGACAATTAGGGAGAAAGGGGAATGCATAACCATACCCAGAGACCACCCACGGTTCTGCATGCTGATCAGAGATATTGAAAAGGCGGCATCCAAGGTTCTCCACATCCTCCAGCCGCCCTTCTCGTGCCAGGAGGTAGCCATATACATCCATTCCTAGAAAGGAAGGACACAGTGAGAAGAGGTGTTTTAAGCAGAGCAGGAGGAATCCCACATATAGGAGTAGAACCCAACATCAGACCCCATGCTGAGGCCCCAGCTCCCACAGGGGCTAAGCTCTTTCCACTATCACAGGCTCTTCCCACTACTATTTCAGGTTTCCTACAAAGTGACTAATTTCTTTTTTCTCCAGTGTCATGTGATACTATTTTTTTTTTTTCCAAACTGACTGTTAAAAAGCAAAATCCAGCTGGGCATGGTGGCTCACACCTGTAATCCTGGCATGTTGGATGGCAGAGGCAGGAGGATAACCCGGGCCTAGGAGTTCAAGACCAGCCTGGGCAATATGGTGAGACCCTGTCTCTACAAAAATTTTTAAAAATTAGCCAAGCACAGTGGCACATGCCTGTGGTCCCGGCTATTCAAGAGGCTAAGGCAGGAGGATTGCTTCAGCCCGGGAGGTCAAGGCTCTAGCGAGCGGTTTGTGCCACTCCAACCTGAGTGATGGAACAAGATCCTGTTTCAAACGACAAAAACAAAAACCAAAGGAGCAGAACAACCTACCTCACAATTTGAAAGCCTCCAATTTTCAGGAACTATTTGTCCCTTTATCCTGTGGCATGATATACAGCTACCCGAATCCAACCAGAAAAGGCCCAAAAAAGGCATCAAGTAAGGTCTCTTTTCCAAGAGCTCTAGGCCATCAAAAATACATACTTAGTATGCTGCTGAAAAGCCAACCAGTCTCAGAAAAAGTTGGCCTGCTCCAGAAAACAGCTTGTAGTGCTATCCAGAATGCCGTTCATTAAAGATCAGGCTGGGCACGGTGGTTTACATCTGTCATCCCGGCACTTCCAGAGGCTGAGGAGGGCAGACCACCTAAGGTCAGGAGTTCCAGACCAGCCTAGCTAACATGGTAAAACCCCATCTCTTCTAAAAAAATACAAAAATTAGTCAGGCGTGGTGGTGAGCGCCTGTAATCTCAGCTACTTGGAAGGCTGAGGTGGGAGAGTCACTTGAACCCAGGAGGTGGAGGTTGCAGTGAGCTGAGACTATGCCACTGCACTCCCACCTGGGTAACAACAGTGAAACTCCATCTCAAAAAAAACAAAAACAAACAAACAAAAAACCTCACTGCCTCTCCCCAGCCCCCGCTTTATTCTTACCCACATTCTATAAAAAGGGCCCTATGCTCAGTCACCCATCTCTTGCCACCATTCTCTTCCATCCCTTGCTATTCCTTCAGATTCCCATGAAAATTCCTCTGAAACCAAGACTACTGCAATGCTCCTGCTGGCCCCTGGGCCTGGATCTGAGATTCGGAGCTGCCATTCTCATTTAAGCCGCCAGCTACTGCCAGACTGGTATTTCTAAAACACCTTTTTCATCATGGGTGCAGGCAGCTTGGAGAAGAGGAATAAGCACTAGGGAAGAGGGAAATCTTGTGCAAACAAATCCATCTTTCTAGATCTGCTTCCTCATCTAAATGTTTGGGATAGCTCCTTCCAGCTCCACCATTTCCCTGGGTTAAGAAGCTCATAAGACTATTTATTGTTACAAGGCCCTATTTTTCTGATGGCCTTTTTTAGGCCTTTACAAATAGCCCATCTATCTCACTTTATTTCCCACTATTCCTGAGCACTCACTGCCAGTGTCCCAACTGCCATCTCTTGGAGGTCCCTGTGAAGATTACCCTTCACCTACTAACTTCTTTAAAATCAATGATGTTTCTGCTGTTCACTCCTAATTACTGCCTAAATAATCTTTATCCCTTTCAAGTGTACAGATCTAATCACTGCCTAAATACTCCTTATCCCTGTTCAAGTATACAGATCTTGAACATCTGTACACTTACTCCTTTTTAATTATAGTAAGGATAGGGTAAAACAAAATTCCCTAAAAGGATATTATGGTTTTAGGGATGCCATCCAAATTCTCAGTCAAGCACATCATAAATTTATAAGTCTTAAGGAGGAGCTATGATCCCCCTCAAAAGAAAAAAAGCCAAATAATGATCTGTGGGGAGAAGACACTTGAATTCAAGCACAATTAACTGCTCAAATGGAATTACCTAAGTGTTAGAGACATGTGTCAAGACCTAAAAAAAAAGTAAAAGACTACTGTAATAAGTTTTATAAACTATGTCTATGAAACTTGGTATCAAATGTTCATGCTGCATTTTCTCCCTGTTATCTCCAATCCCTCCCACCCTGCAACAGCCACTGTTTTCCTGTCCCAAGAATTACTTACCTTTTATCAGATAAGGATCCAACATCTGTGCCTGTTCAAACTTGAGGACAGAGTTTTTATTGTCTCCAGCTCTGAAGTACAGATCTGCTAAGCTTCCCAGTAGGTCCACGTTATCTCGCAATAAGGATTTTTTCTCTAGTGAACTTTAAGATATTTATTAAACACTGAACCTTTAAATTTATTATAAATCCTCTTAGTTGTTGAATCTGGATGATTGGTCATCCAGATGCTATTTTCTTTTGTGTAAATATAAAATTCTTTTTAATAAAAACTTTAAGCTTATAACTTTAAAAAAAAGTTATATAGGACAGGACAGCAAAAACAGAATAAAGCAGAACTCAGTACCAACAAGTAACTTTCTGGTTGCAGTTCTTCAGAACGCAACATACACTACATGGTGTTAAAGGTAAGGTCATTCATTTTGACAGCTACTTATTACTCAACTAAATGACTTTGCATAACAAAAACCAAAGCCTCTTCTTGTTCTTGAACTTTAGCTGAACAGAAAGAAAATCCCCAGTCCTAAGAAGGCAAGTCAAGTTAGATGCTGCAATAAACTATGCTTCTAGGGAGTGCAAAATGATTTTCTTCCAGGTTAAAGAATGACACACTAAAGCCAGGCGTGGTAGTTCATGCCTATAATCCCAGCACTTTGGGAGGCCCAGGTGGAAGGATCACTTGAGCCCAGGAATTTAAGACCAGTTTAGGCAACATGGTGAAACCCCAAGGGTACACTGAGCTGTGACTGCACCACTGCACTCCAGCCTGGGTGAGGGGGAGAGGGGGGGAGAGGGGGAGAGGGGGAGAGGGGGAGAGGGAGAGACCTTGTCTAAAAAAAAAAAAAAAAAAAAAGATACACCAAGGTAGAATGCTTTGCTTTGCAAGGGTTACTACCTGTGCATGCGCAGAACTAAACTCAGTCAGATTTACATTTTTACTGGTCCCCAACAGACATGATAACATGATTACATTTGGGACCATTCAGTATAAAAGACTAACATAGCCCAGAGACTGGTTGCAGCAACAAGAGAGAAGCATCTTATTTTTCTTTTTGCTTCTTCAGATTTATCAGACTTCTAGACAAGGACAGGGCCTCAAAAACACTGAATTAACTTTGTGGCTCTCACCAGATGGTATTGATTGCTCTTGAGTTGTCACCGGTATGCACAAAAGCGTATGCTTTTATCCACACAGAGAGCCAGTCCAAGTTAGGCACGGTTTGGATCACATTCATTGTCATGGATGCCACCTCTGCCCCTTTTACAGAAAGGGACAGCAAGCCTAAACCAACAGAAAGCAGGAGAAAGAAGGTAAGGCACAACATCTCTCTTCCACATGCAAGGAGCAACGGGCTACACTTTCCCTCGGCTAAAAGGCAACTGCTTTCCTATTCTAAGTGAGATGCATGACAGAAAAAACATCATTTAGTGTTTCTTTTCTTTTTGAGACAGAATCTCGCATTCCAGTCACCCCTAGGCTGGAATGCAGTGGCATGATCTCAGCTCACTGCAGCCTCCGCCTCCAGGGTTCCAGTAATGCTCATGCCTCAGTCTCCCAAGTAGCTGGACTACAGGCGAACCCTACTATGCCCGGCTAATTTTTTTATCTTAGTAGAGAGAGGGTCTCGAACGCCTGAGCTCAGGCAATCACACACCTCAGCCTCCCAAAGTGCTAGGACTAAAAAAAAAAAAAAAAAACAAAGTGCTAGGACTGCAGGCGTGAGCCCCCGTGCTCAGCCAAAAATCATTATTAAGTATTTCTTAATTAAATATGTGACAATAGAAACCCTATTAAATCACTCTCTGGAGGGGAACTTTAAAAAATAAAGTTAGGCCGGGTGCAGTGGCTCATGCCTGTAATCCCAGCACTTTTGGAGGCCGAGGCGGGTGGATCACGAGGTCAAGAGATCGACACCATCCTGGTCAACATGGTGAAACTCCGTCTCTACTAAAAATACAAAAAATTAGCTGGGCACGGTGGTGCGTGCCTGTAATCCCAGCTACTCAGGAGGCTGAGGCAGGAGAACTGCCTGAACCCAGGAGACGGAAGTTGCAGTGAGCCGACATCGCGCCATTGCACTCCAGCCTGGGTAACAACAGCGAAACTCCGTCTCAAAAATAAATAAATAAAAATAAAGTTATTCTAGGCTGAGTGCGGTGGCTCACGCCTATAATCCCAGCACTTTGGGAGGTCGAGGCGGGTGGATCATGAGGTCAGGAGATCAAGACCATCCTGATCAACAAGGTGAAACCTCGTCTCTA
>CAUYOR010156646.1:0-22082 GCA_963573925.1 Callimico goeldii
CTGGGCATGGTGGCGCATGCCTGTAATCCCATCTACTCGGGAGGCTGAGGCAGGAGAATTGCCTGAATCCAGGAGGCGGAGGTTGCAGTGAGCCGAGATCGCGCCATTGCACTCCAGCCTGGGTAACAGCAGCGAAACTCCATCTTGGAAAAAAAAAAGGCCTTTTGCTTTTGCTGAGTGAAAGGGAGCACTTCTGGAAAATGTGTCATTCGCGTCATTTTGATGCTATGTGTGGAAAAGAATAGAGGGAAGCAGGGTGGAAGCAGGGAGATCAGGTAGGAAGATAATGCAATAATCCAGATGAGAGAGAACATATCACACCAAGGTGGTAGCAGTGAAGGTGAGAAGTGTGGACAGATTCTGCATATGGTTTGCAGGTAGAGCCAAAATAATTTCCTGGTAGAAAGGAAGAGAAGACTCAAAAGCTTTGGATCTGAACAACCTAGAAGGATAAAGTTGCCAAGATGGAGAAGAACGCAAATGGATCGGACTTAGGGGATGATCAGGAGTTCGGTTTTTGACATGTAGAGTTTACAATGTCTATTTGAGGCCAGGCGTGGTGGCTCACCCCTATAATCCCAGCACTTTGGGAGGCCAAGGTGGAAAAATCACCTCAGGTCAGGAGTTCGAGACCAGCCTGGCCAACATGGTGAAACCCTGTCTCTGTTAAAATTACAAAAATTAGCTGAGTGTGATGTGCCTGCCCATGGTCCCAGCTACTCTTGAGGTGGAGGTTGCAGTGAGCCGAGATTGCACCATTGCACTCCAGCCAGGGTGACAGAATGAGACTGTCTCAAAAAAATAAAAAATAAAAAAGGAAGAAACAATGTCTGTTGAAACCCAGGTGGAGATATCATGAAGGTTATAGCAGTTTGGAAATCAGGAAGGAGGTCTAAGCTGGAGATTTAAATGTTATTTAAAGTGGTGAAAGTAGATGAATTAATTAAGGAAATAAAAGAAAGAGAGAAGACAACCACAGACTGAACCCTGGAGGATGTCCACAGTTAAGAGGTCAGAGTGAGCAAGAATCAGTCAAAAGTCAAAAAGGAACAGCCAGTGAGATCGGAGGAAAACTAGATAGAGTGGACAACTGGAAGCCAAGTGAAGAAGCTGTCTCAAGCAAAGGCAGGGAACAATTTACCATTGTCAAATTCTGATGATGGGTCAAGTCAGTTGGCTGAGAATTGACCACTGGATATAGCAATGAGAAGATCATTTGGTTACCATTAAGAATTCAGATTCATGGATATGAATGTGAACCAACCAAAACTCCGGGTTCCTGAGCTAGGAGCTACATTGAGCTTATTCCTGGAGCTATAAAAGAAATCCATACCTGTTGAAGTGGAAATGCGGCCTTTGCCCTCCCTCTCCATCTCAATCACCCGAAGGCCTCTCTCAACATAGCTCTGGAAGAACTGTGAGGAATTTTTCAGAAATGGCTCAATGTCAGCATCTGAGTATTTCTTCTTATATTCATATAACTCTGCTAGTCCCTGGTGAACAAACGGGAAGAGGTGAGGATGGATGTTAGTGTCGTTTTTCCATAAAGCTGACTCCATTCTGTTTAACCCTTTCACTCTTACCTCTTTAGTGTTCTCTTTAGAGCCAATCTTCTTAAAAATCTCAGCTAAGAAATCATTCACTTTGGCCTTTGATGATTTTTCATCCTGAAAAGTTCAAAGACACAAGGAAGAACTGGTTACACTTGAGTTATTAATTAGGAAGTGATGGTTGGACATGAACAGAAAATATCTCAAAATCTGGGCCTTACTGGTATGTTCCTACAGATAACAGATGCACCAATGATGTAGGGTCTTGCAGCATAAACACCGACGTTTGGGTTACTGAATCTCCGGTCTCAGATTTCCACCTCAACTTGATGGAGAGGGAACTGACCCATTCTTCCCAGGTTAAGTAGAGCTAGCTATTTATCTTGTGACCAATGCCTTAGGCATCTTTCTTGGGGACCAAAAACCACAGGGTTATACTTAGTTTAGATTTTAAAATTTCAAGGTGGAAATGGTTACTGCATCACAGCAGAAGACTGATTAGACCGGTTCCTGAGCCTTCCCCTGGGGCCTTCAGAAAGAGTCTCCAGGTGACCTACACCTTAGATAAGATCACTTCCAGGGTAGCCTCATTTCCCTCAATCTTTCAAGTCAGGTCACTCACTATTCGAGATGCTCCCTTTTCTGTTTCCTTATCAGACTTGCTCCCAGTCTGGTCCATACTGTGCTTCATCATCCGGCAGAGATGGGCCTCCAGCTCAGATTCATTTTTGTTGTCAATCATCGTCAGGTGGTCCAGGATCTGAGGGAGATACATGCACGACTGGTAGCATCGCCATTTCCAGGATTTTCTCTCAAGCTCCCTCAAAGACCAGTTGTGATTCTTACTCACCTTGGGCCCTTTTAATTTGCATAAGGTGTGTAGCAGGGTCTTTAGGGTCCTTATGGGAAATTCACTTTTGCATTGCTTCAGTTTCTCTTTGGGGAAGACTTTCATGAAAATGTGGATATCCAGAAGAATTCTGTCCAGGTTAATGCTATTTATGGTATCAGGTAATAATCGAACCATTCTCCAGAGACACTATTGAAAAAAAAATAAAAGAATTAGAAGGAGTGACTGAAGAATGAGGATCATTTGTCACCATTCATCTTCCCTAAGCTCTGGGCTCACTTCTAAAAGATGGTCAGGGATATAAATGTGGCACATAATATCTTTCAAGTTCAGCTGCTAAAACATGAAAAATTGTAATCACTTCTACCATGACACCAGCTGATGTGTGTCCAGTCATTCATCTAATCATCCATGTCTACTCCTTCCCACTCCCCAGAGCTAGGGGCCATCATTTAACGTGGTGGAAATTGTCTTGGGTTTCCTTGGTAACTGAGAATAAAGTAGTTCATGTTGCTTAACCAAATCTAATACAAGGAGACAAAATATCTGATACTACTGCAGTGTAATAACAGTATTACAATGTTATAAATGTTCATTTGGTCTCTTTTACAAAAGAGACCAAATATCACAGGGCTATATATATCTTTTCTCCCAAAATAAATAAAATCTGTCTCAAACTTCTTTCCTTTTGATTTTTAGAGAATTAGTAAAATATTTACAAAATACCTGCTCCCTTTCACTGTTTGAGGCCACAAACTGTTCAGGCCTGAACTTAGGATATAAATTGTAGGAAGGGAAAAACAGAAGACCAATTTGTGTGTGTGTGTATTATATACACATATATATTAAAAACTCTCTATATATTTTAGAGACTGAGTCTCACTATTGTCAAGGCTGGAGTGTAGTGGTGTGATCAAGCTTACTCTTGGGTTTAAGCAATCTTCTCACCTCAGCCTCCTGAGTAGCTGGTACCATAAAAGAATGCCACCACACCTGGCTAAATTTTTTAAAATTTATTTTATTAATATTTTTATTATGAAAAATATGTTTTTTTCAGGTGTGACTTGGTTGATTTGAGCCTATATCTTTCTTAGCTCCAATTCCTCTTTCCCCATACTTTTAACAAAGTGATTGCATCTTTGAGAGAAAAGAAATCAAATCATTTCAACTTCACCTTCATAACAAGCTCTGAGAATTTGGGAGAACTGGCTGTTGCTAGCAGGCTGTCTTGGAGCAAAACAAGTAGGGCACTGGAAGAAAAACCCAACACAACAGCATTAAGTTTCAAACCTGCATTCCAATTAAAATCAGTAATTGAAAGAGCAAGTGAGATTACTCTATCCATCTAATAAATTGAGAGGTCATGGATCAGGACTCATCCTGGAGTACCTGACATTCAGTTAGGAAAATAAACATTGTTTAAGCCTTGTAAGTCACCACTTGGTAAGTATAAGGTTTGTCATTCTGTTTTTCATTGTGATTGGTAGCTGAGAAAGAATAAAATATACCTGAAATGTACAAGAAAAATGTACCTAACAAACTTTACAGTCCTATTCTAGAAAATGCATGATATTGACTGGCTGAGTAGTTACTAGTTTTAGTTATGGTCTCAGGCTAAAATACCTTTGGTCCATGATGAAGAGTAAGAAATCAACTTCCGAGGCACACTTAAGTGTTGATTTGTGATTGTTAGGTTGCCTAGGAAGTTGACTTATGGAGGTTATGGTTTCTAGGTGTAGACGAAAGAGAGAATGTCCCAGGCTCTTTTGGCTGGGAGTACAGATATACCTCAGAATGTTAGTCTGGTCTGACTTCTCCAGAACCTTCACCACCAAGAGGTTCACAGAGCGGATGACCTGTTGTCCTTCCTCAAGATCTTCAATCCGAGAATCCAGCATTAAGGTGATGAGGCCATGCATTAGGTCTTTTAGTACTCCAGTGGAGGCCTCCCGGGCAAGGCTCTCGATCTGAAATAGCTATCCAGACATAATTGTGTCAGGGAGGTGTAAAACTCAATATAGAGAGTAAAGAATATAAATCTGGGTGGCAAATTCTGGTAAACATTCAATTATGTTGTATTTTTAAAATTTCAGAGTAATAGCCAGGTGTGGTGGCTCATGCCTGTAATCCCAGCACTTTGTGAGGCCGAGGTGGGTGGATCATGAGGTCAAGAGATCGAGACCATCCTGGCCAACATGGTGAAATCCTGTCTTTTAAAAAATAAAAATAAATAAAAAATAAAAAAATTCAGAGTAATAATGAAAAAACAAAACAGCACACTCCCCTAAGCCTCTAGTAATAGGCAAAATTAATTGGTGTGCTTCTTTCTAATTGTAAAAGTTTTGTTTCTTTGAGATGGAGTCTCACTCTGTCATCCACGCTGGAGTGCAGTGGTGCAATCTTGGCTCCTGGTGACCTCTGCCTCCTGGGTTCCAGCAGTTCTCTGCTTCAGTCTCCCAAGCAGCTGAAATTACAGGCGCCTGCCACCACACCCATAATTTTTTGGATTTTTAGTAGAGACAGAGTTTTACCATCTTGGCAAGGCTGGTCTTGAACTCCTGACCTCGTGATTCACCCGCCTTGGCCTCCCAAAGTGCTGGGATTATAGGCATGAGTTACTGTGCCTGGCCAAAGTATTCGTTTTTACCTGTGAAATTATTTACTGTTATGCCAAATCTGTAATTTCTGGCTAGTTGGTGTCATTAAGTCCACGCTTTTAAGCCCCAATTTAAGAAAGCATATTGATATTGAAATCCAAGTGAGTGTCTTTGAAATCCAAGTGAATGTCTATATTATCCATATAATCTGCTCTAAAGATAAATCATTGGCAAAATTTTTCCCTTTTATTTTTAGTTGACATGTAATAACTATACAAATTTATGGAATACAGAGTGATATTTTAATTCATGCATACAATGTATACTGATCAAACTAGGCTACTTAGCACTTTTAATGTAAGCATACTTATCTGTGAAAAGTCAGCTAGGGCCTACCATGCCTGATGAAGAGACTGGCAGGAAGAAGCTAGGTAGTCTGTAAGCATTCTATTTTATCCTAACAGTAAGGTGGGATGGAGTATAGCCCAGCATCCAATGGAAGCCATCAGTAGCTTGCTATATAATGCATGTAAAATTCTACCAAGTGACACAGGACTCACTGGAACATCTGCATGGATTCTGGCTTTAGAACCCAGGCAGGCTGAGAAGCTGAAATTTTGCAGAAGTGCCCTTACCGAAATCATGTTGCCAATGATACAGCTATACAATTTGATGATCTCATCCTTCTCCAATTTCTCATCTGCCATGTGTGTGTTGTAGATGAGTCTTAGCTGCATGAACGTGGCTATCAGAAACTGATCAATATGGCCAGACATGGCTTCAGCTTTGTCTTCCTGTCTCAGGACCTCATCGATCTGATAACAAAAATTTCAAGATATATTTTCCAAGCTTCAAACTTCCGAAGTAGCAGGAAATGCTATGTGAAAATTCTCTGTAAGAATATTGATTAGCAAAGTACTTCCAAAGTCTTATCTTGAAAAAAATCCCATTTATTTTATTTATTTTGAGACAGAGTTTCACTCTTTCACCTAGGCTGGAGTGCAGTGGCATAATCTTGGCTCACTGCAACCTCTGCCTTCCAGTTTCAAGCAATTTTACTGCCTCAGTCTCCTGAGTAGCTGGGATTACAGGCGCCCGTCACCACGCCCAGCTAATTTTTTTATTTTTAGTAAAGAAAGGGTTTCACCATTTTGGCCAGGCTGGTCTTGAACTCCTGACCTCGTGATCCACCCACCTCGGCTTCCCAAAGTGCTGGGATTATATAGGCATGAGCCATTGGGCCCAACCGTATTTACTTTATATATAAATAACTAGGGATTTATTTACAAATTCCTCCACTTGGGAGGCCAACGTGGGCAAATCACTTGAGGTCAGGAGTTCGAGACCAGCCTGGCCAAGATGGTAAAACCCTGTTTCTACTAAGAATACAAAAATTAGACTGGTGTGGTGACGGGCACCTGTAATCCCAGCTAGTTGAGAGGTTGAAGCAGAACTGTTGAACCCAGGAGGTGGAGGTTGCAGTCAGTCGAGATCATGCCACTGCACTCCAGCCTTGGACAGAGCAAGACTCCATCTCAAAAAAAACAAACAAAAAAACCCCACAAATGTTTAGGTTTCAATGTTCAATTTATTAAAAAGAATGCTTTTTAGATTCTTTACACAGGGCTGATATTAAGATCTCCATTTACCAGATGAAAAGTGAGGCTCAGAAAGATCAGA
This sequence comes from Callimico goeldii, assembly GCA_963573925.1. Classification (NCBI taxonomy): domain Eukaryota; kingdom Metazoa; phylum Chordata; class Mammalia; order Primates; family Cebidae; genus Callimico; species Callimico goeldii. The sequence continues at coordinate 6,678 of CAUYOR010156646.1, forward strand.
CTACTTGGTCCAAACTCAAAACTCAGCTTTATCACATATTGGTCCAGCGTTCTGTTTTAGTACACTGGTTGTCACTAATGGTGAAAGGCATTATGTTTATATCCAATCTATTAGCAAGTTCTGTGGATTCTGCTTCCAAAGAAACCCTGAAACCATGACTCCTTTCTTTTCCACTATTATCATCCTCGTGGCATATGGTATTGTTCATATAAATTTTGGTCACAGCTTCCTAAAAGAATTGCTGGAATACAGCCGGGTGCAGTGGCTCACGCCTATAATACCAGCACTTTGGGAGGCCGAGGCGGGTGGATCACCAGGTCAAGAGATCGAGACCATCCTGGTCAACAAGGTGAAACCCTGTCTCTACTAAAAATAGAAAAATTAGCTGGGCATGGTGGTGCGCGCCTGTAGTCCCAGCTACTTGGGAGGCTGAGGCAGGAGAACTGCTTGAACCCAGAAGGTGGAGGTTGCGGTGAGCCGAAATCGTGCCATTGCACTCCAGTCTGGGTAACAACAGCGAAACTCCATCTCAAAAAAAAAAAAAAAGAATTGCTGGAATTCACTCTTGCCTTGCATATAATCTTATCTCTAGAGTGGCCAGAGTAATTTCTTCTACAATTAATACAAACAATAAAACTGCAAAAGTGAAAAAAAAAGTACATTACAGAAACACTGAAAGGGTAGTAAAGGAACTCTTTTATCCTATATCATTTAAGACTAAGTTGTCAATCTTATGTTCCACAACCCTCTGATATTTTAAGGTATACTTACTAACAACAAGGACATTCTCCTTCGTAAGTACAATGAAGCCATCAACATCAAGAAATTAACAGGCCAAGCATGGTGGCTCACGCCTGTAATCTAAGCACTTTGGAGGCCAAGGTGAGTGGGTCACCTGAGGTCGGGAGTTTAAGACCAGCCTGACCAACATGGTGAAACCTCATTTTTTTTTAAAAAAGGAAATTAACATAGCTGTTACTACCATCTAATCCTCAGACCCCATTCTGTTTTCTCTAATAACCTCAATTATGTCCTTTAAAGCAAAAGACCAGTGTAGAATCATGTACTGCATTTACCTGTTATATCTCTCAGTCTCTTTATAGTTTAGGATGGTTCTTCAGTCTTTTCTTGACTTTTTTGACCTTGAATCGTTTTTTTTTTTTTTTTTTTTTTTAGACAGAGTCTTGCTCTTGTTGCCCAGGCTGGAGTGCAATGATGGCGCAATCTTGGCTCACCGCAACCTCCGCCTCCTGGGTTTAAGTAATTCTCTTGCCTCAGCCTCCCCAGTAGCTGGGATTACAGACATGCATCACCATACATGGCTAGTTTTCTTTGTATTTTTAGTATAGACTGGGTTTCTCCATGTTGGTCAGTCTGGTCTCGAACTACTGACCTCAGGTGCCTGCCTCAGCCTCCCAAAGTGCTGGGATAAAAGCATGAGCTACCATGCCTGGCTTTGACCTGGAATCTTTATAAAGATTGTCCCTTAGTTTGTATTTCTCTGATTTTTCCTATGATTCAGGTTATGCAACATTAGAAATATCAGTAAAATGATATGGAACTCTCACTGGATCCTATCAGTGTAGCACATAATTTCCTCTTGTCAGCTTGATGCGATGGCTCACACCTATAATCCCAGCATTTTGGGAGGCCAAGACAGGTGGATCACCTGAGGTCAGGAGTTCGACCAGCCTGGTCAACATGGTGAAACCCTGTCTCTTCTAAAAATACAAAAATTAGGTGGGTGTGGTGGTAGATGCCTGTAATCCCAGCTACAAGGGAGGCCGAGGCAGGAGAATTGCTTGAACTCAGGAGGCAGAGGCTGCAGTGAGCCGAAACTGCGCCACTGCACTCCAGCCTGGGCAACCTAGTGAGACCCTGTCTCAAAAAAAAAAAAAAAGTAAGGCTCTATCAGAGCCATATTCTCTGAGACAAGTGATGAGTGAGTGGCCCCTGTGCATTTCTTTCCTCAGGAAAGTACTAAACACTGCCTGCATCCCCCAATGCTATGACTCTATGAGTGTACAGCTCATCACTTTTACAGCCTGTGTCCACCAACGGAATCCCTATCACGGGAGCACACCCATTACCTGTGTCAGAGCTTGGATACTTGTGTTGATGTCACCACTGGCTACTTGGGAGATAATAAAATTGATTGTGGATGCTGTATTACTGTGCATGTCATCGAAGTGTGGAGAAACAGCCCGGATCCTAGATAGCAGAGCAAAGAGAAAACTTCAATCTCTATTACAAGACATCCCATTGGAGTTATACAGTTCTCCACTAGGTCCAGGTCTTAGTTAACAACTATTATAATTCAGAGAGCAATCAGTTCTAAGAAGTTTTAACTGCACACTACCACAAAGGTCACATTTCACATATGCTGTCTTGATGATCATGAACTGCTTATATTTAAACAAAAGAGTTTAACTCACTTGGGTTCAGGAATAAGGACTGGCTCAAAAATGTCATCCAGTTTGTGCTGAACAAGTTCTGGCATTTCACATCGGACTGTACCATTGTCATTCTCAATCTCATCTAGATCCAGCTGGAATTCTCTGCGGACCATCTGGGCTGCTTCAGGATGCCCACTCATGCTTCGGGCTTGGCTAAGGAAAGCAAAAGGAGGCTCCTGAACTAAAAGAGACTTCTTAACCAAAGGGCAAGAGTAGCACTGTCAGTTGCCCCAAAGCTTCAGGACAGATGTTCAACTTCTGGTTTCAGCCCCCCTGAATGATTTAAGTCCTTGAGTCTAAGCAAGTGCCTTTAATAGGCAACAACACTGGTTCATGAATATCCTAAGAGGGCAGATAACTTTAATCTGTACTTACATTACCTGCCAAGTTATAGTATTTGTTCTAGTTCACTAAAGCCAACAAACCTTGTACTTCTATTCCTTATGGGGCAAAAAAACAAAAAAAATGTATTTATATTGACTCAAAGTTCATGACTTAAGGGCAAATATATAAGAAAAATCTAGACTGGCTGGTTCTTTTCCAACAAATTAACAAGTGCTTTAATTTTGCTAATCATAAGTACCATTCCATGCAGTGTTCAGCACGTTTTATACTTTGTGGGACCACCAGTCACCCCTTTTTTAGGAATATTCACTCTTGACAGGTCAGGGCCAGCTTTACATTCAAGAAATAGGGATTCAAAGTTTCCAAATTCAAGTTGGTTAAAATTATACTCATGACACAACCCAAAATAGAGCTGCTTGCTTAGGAGGCAGTATTTTGAGTCCCTAAGCCAATTCTGGGTTGCATGCATTTTATTTAGCCTTATCTCAAGAATAGGAAACTAAGCACAACCAAGTATAACACAAAGAAGAAAGTGAATCAATATTTTAGCCACACGACATTGAACTTTTGTGGAAGACTTGATTCATGGGGAACTTACGGATACCCTCTACCCTGATTATAAACTCTAAGCTAGTCACCCTCCAGAGGGGATGAATCCAAGTCAGAAGTTAGAAAGATATAAGAGCCCTGCTAATGAGAAATTAGCAGGCAGTACTTACATCCTATAAGTGCGATACATAATTCTGTCCACGGAAAAGCAGTGAAAGAAGGCACAAGACCATTTAGAAGTGGTTTTGAGACAAAGACAAAGACAATGAAGACTGAAGGATCAAACATTTGATTACAATACATTTACCCAGACACTCTGTCATGCATGACAATGGCTACAAGAACTCAAGATTATGTTACAGGACAGGCTGTGAGCACAAAAGGCAAAGGCCATGGAGATGCTTTCAGACAAGTATCTCTATCCACATACTTGAGTTTGGAAGACATGTCCTCAGCTGGTCCCTTGCGTAACATGTTGGCATTGGAGCTTATGTTCTGTACACGCTGAGGTTTCTCTTCCACCTGTTTTATTGGTGCAGCAGAGGGCCTCTTTGCTGACCGCTTAATCCTTTCTTCGAGCATGCTCATATCCTTTTCAGAAAGCTGTCAAGAGGCCAAATTTAGAAACCTAACTGGAGAACTCAATAATTAATATCTACTTTCATATCAAAACAAATAGAACCTTCTATGTTCGGAGATGTTTATTTTGAAGACACCGCATTTCAAAATCAACTACTGTTAATACCTGCCCAGCTGCTATAGTAAGAGACGATATGAAAGGAGAGGGGCTGGGCACAATGGCTCATGCCTGTAATCCCAGCACTTTGGGTGGCTAAGGCAGGAGAATTGCTTGAGTCCAGGAGTTTAAGACCAGCTTGGGCAACATGGTGAAACCCCCATTTCTACAAAAAGTACAAAAAATGGCTGGGTGTGGTGGCACATGCCTGTAGTCCCAGCTACTCAGGAGACTGAAGTGAGAGGATCACTTGAGTCCAGGAGGTTGAGGCTGCAGTGAGCCATGATCACACCACTGGACCCCAGCCTAGGTGACAGAGCAAGACCCTGTCTCAAAAAAAAAAAAAAAAAGGAAAGGATAAAAAAGAAAGCCAATTTGTAACTACAAATAAAAAGGTCAAAAATTAAATGAAGCTTTCCCATTTTTTGTTTTGTCATCACTATCTAGCTGTGTGACTATGGACAAAAAAACTTCATTTTTGGTCACCCGTAAAATTCCCAACTGCTTTATATTCTTTACTGGGTAGTAGTGAGAATTTAATTAGAAAATATAAGTAAACATACTTAAGCCCAGTGTAAATATAAGGTGACACTATGGGGTAACTGAAGACAGAAGTCCAGACACAATAATGACTGCGCCAAAGGAAATTGGTCAGAGGCAGAACCTAGTGTGAGTGGCAAACTGGATCACGGCTGTAGCTCAAGATGTGATCCGACAGATACTAATATCCACACTGTACACAAGTAAGCAAACACTTTTTAACCAAAAACTCAATGCAGTAAAAATTACAGGGCAGACTGCCAGGCAGAATTTAAACCCGGGATTAGCTCAGATTTCTTGATTCAAAAATAGCACTCATTTCTAAAGCAAATTTGCTATGAATAGAATGCTCAGAAAAGAAAGCTTGATCTATTAAAACAGCCTAATCAGAGACACCTCAAAGGTCTATCTGGATTCTAGGACACATTGATTGGTTGAGTTGACTAAAAAGTAGTAAAAACTTAGCTACAGTTGAGAGGACAGGAAACCTAACTAACAACTAGGAGATATTGCAATTCTTTTCACAACGTGCTGACAGTGTTGAGAGAAGTCACTCACATTTCCAATCAGTTTGAACACCTGATCCCCATGTACATTGTACACCGTTACAATGGTGTTGAGTGCAGCATTGCGTACAGCATTGTCACGGTCTCCTATGTGAACAGCTATTTCCTTTAAGGCTTTTCCTGGGGTTGGTTGGCAAACATTCATGCCATAGGATTCAACCAGACATCCCAGCTCTTCCAGGCATTCTGATGGGGAAGAAAGGCTAGATTAATGAGACAACACACATTTGGGAGACTTATCCTTACTAGAAAAATTTCCCTTGGCATATATGAAGGACTAAAATCTTACTCTGGCTCTGCCTAGGATTTTTTTGTTTACTGCCTTTTATCAGAGAAACAATGGTATTTCAGCAAGTGCTCCTGAAAGGAAGAGATGCCTGTGAGTCAGATGGCCCCTGTGCACTTGATTTTGTCACCAGGGTGATACTGAGTGGTGCCTGTATCACCTGATACCATGGCTCCACCAGTGTGCAACTCATCACTCTCACAGTCTAAATCAGGAGGTTGGAATCAACTACATAGGCACTGAAGAAATTTATTTGTTCATCTATAAACTATTTCTTCTATAGGCTACTGCTGCAGAGATCCACATCTCCACTTAAATTGTTTGCTTCACCTGCTCTCTGCTTAGAGTTTTTGGATTTGGTTCCTTCCATGATAAAGGGAAACATCTTGCTAGCTGGGTAGACAAGGCACATCCGGTTCAGGATGGCACGAACATCTTTACGAATGACATCTTTTGGTTCTCCAACCTAGTCAACAAGGAAAATAATGATTAAGTGAGACATTTCCTAAGTAGCAATGATTCTCCCATGCATTACTGTGTTATGAAAGAAGAGAGGAATACGGATGAGTAGGGAAGGTACTGTGATATAATCAGTAAAAAAGGGAGAGGAAATAAAAGTATAGAAACTGAGGTCAGCTAGGAACTTAAGCAGTCTCCCAGAGAGAGACCACATTACCTTGACAACAAGATAGGGGATGAAGGAAGATGCTTCATTCTCAGTAAGATGATATTCTTCCTCACTCAGCAAGGTGAAGAGCAATTTTAAATATTCTAGTGCTTTCATCAGGACGCTCGTATTGGTGTCAAAAAACCTCAGGGTAAGCCACTTTAAGATAAGATCCAGGCAACCAATAACACCTTCTTTTTCACTCTCCAAGTGCTTAAAATAAAACAAAACAAAACTCCCACAAATAAGAATGTATAAAATCTTCTATATTCTTAAAGTTCTATTAGGCAAGTGTCTCTTAAATTTTATTGGAGCCCAAAAAGAAAATGAGATTTTTAAGCCTTCGATTAAGACCTAAAAAATATACACACACATCCATTTATTCTACCAAATAAGACAGTTCTAAAAATAGAGAACAGTATATTCTACTTCCTTTTCAAGTCATGCAAACTTCTGATTATTTCATAGGGCTCAGTATTTTTACATGTCTGAGATACATGCATATTTATCTGTTGCAGACTTACATCAACCATCACAGCCAGAGCTTTGTTATGATGCTGAAAGTCTGAGTGAAACATCTCATCTTGTAACCATTTAGCTACACAGCTAGACATTTGAGTCTTTAGTTGCTCAATGTATTCATCCCGTGGGGTAGTAAAATTCCACTTTAGCACCTGGAAAAAACAAACAGTGAAAAGGGGCTACAGGGTGCTTAACTGAAATGAAGTAAACAGCCTTATATAAAGCAGCTTCAGGAACAATAAAATATTTAAAAATTCAACAACATTCATTTGTAATGAAGTATGAATGCAAAATATCTTTTCAAGGTGTCATACTTCTTGAAGCTTAACAACTCTGAAAATCTTGTAGGAATTAGAAATTTTTGGAATTCTTTTATTTTTTTTTTTTTGAGACAGTGGCATGATCATAGATCACTATAACATTGACCTCCCAGGCTCAAGTGATTCTTCTGCCTTAGCCACCCAAGTGGCTGGGACTACAGGCATGCACCACCACCACCATGCTCAGCTAATTTAAAAATAAATTTTGTAGAGATGAAGTCTCACTATGTTGTCTAGGCTGGTTTCGAACTCCTGGGCTCGGGCAATCTGCCTGCCTCAGCCTGCCAAATTGTTGGAATGACAGGCGTAAGCCACTGTGCCTGGCCTTGCAATTCTTACTAAAGAAAAAAAAAGAAATCAATCCTACATATATTACATGGAGGATACTGTTGTCACATCTTTGACAGAGAGAAAATTTTATATATATATCAAAATTATGCACATCATTATTCTAGGAGTTTAACATAGATATACTGACATATGTGTACAAAGACCCACATTCAAAGACATTCACAGCAGCACTGCTTGTAATAGTGAAAGACCAGAAACAACCTAAATGTCCAACACAGTAGGCTAAGGATAAAGAAAGATATGTACACATAATGTACCAATACAAACAGTGACACACACATACATATACAGATACGAATGATCTTTCAGATAGTTCAAACATCATTAAAAGAAAATAGTGAGATACAGAACAAACAGTATGGCATGTCCCCATCTGTGTAAAGGAGGGCTATATAAAAATACACATATGACAATAGAGGTATTAAATATTTCTGGAGTAATACATTAAAAAAATGAGTACTAATATCCTCCCTGTGAAGAGATAATGGAAGAGACATGCTTTTCATACTATACTTTGCACTTTTTGTACTACTTATAATTTTTAAAAAAGATTATGTATTGTGAAAACAAATTTTAGTACCTAATGAAATCAAAGCAAAATAAGAGAAATGACTGAACTAGCCATTTATTCAACAGTCACCAAATCTGCCTTGTAAGGTCTTAGAAAGAAAGATTAATGAAGAAGCTTATATGTCTAGTTAATTTAAAAAAAAAAAAAACAACAATGAATATGTTCCATTCTTTGATTTTAAAAATGAAGAAACCAAAAAAAGCTACTATATCATTTATTTCTATTTACAGGGACAAATAGGCAATAACTATATTCTATAGGTTTTTTTGGTAGGAAGTAATGCTCATATAAACTAATATTTATTAAATATCTTAAATAAAGCAAAATATCTTAAATATCTTAAAACAAGCAAAAGAAACACTTAATTCCTAGATATTTCACAATAACATGAATTTCAGACGGCAAAACTGTTCTTGAATAACAAAACAAGCAAAAATCTCTGACGATTCTTAATCCTTCCTTACCTTTAATCCTTTTTCATCTTTCATCCTTTGCTCCTTTCCATTTGGAACAACAATGAAAATCGGTCCAGATTTGTCTTCATCCTCCTTTAAGTTTGTTTTGCTTGGCACCTTCTTCCCTTGTGCACCCTACAACCAAGGTTCGGGGAATTCTGATTAGCTTGGCCACTTCTCCTTAAGAATATGATGATGCTGCCCAGTAAAAGGGCACTATAGAAACCAGAGACATCTTTCTACATGATATTTCACATGAAAAAAAAAATATGTCATAGAATTTTGTATATGTTTTTGAACAGGTTCTCTAGAAATTTTTCTGAGAATATTGTTAAGTAATTGTTGGTTAGCTCTTGGACTGGCATGCTATGTAGTTGGAAAAGCTACTACTACTGATCATTAGTCTAGGTCACAGACTTTTTGTTTATTGGATGATTGTTTTTATCTTGAAATCTTCAACAGTATTTATAGCTTTCCACATTAATGACATCTTTTTTTTTTTTTTTTGAGATGGAGTCTCACTCTGTTGCCCAGGCTGGAATGCAGTGGCAGAATCTTGGCTCACTGCAGTCTCTGACTCCTGGGTTCAAGTGATTGTCTTGATTCAGCCCCCTGAGTAGGTGGGATCACAGGCACCCAGCACCACCCCTGGCTAATTTTTGTATTTTTAGTAGAGATGGGGTTTCACCATGTTATCCAGGCTGGTCTCGAGCTCCTGACCTCAAGTGATCCACCTGCCTCAGTCATTAATGACACCTTGAATGGCATTTACACATTTCATATCACTTACTTTGAAAGCTTTTCTGTTTCTCTCCATTGATATTGAAATGTATCTCTATCATAACAGTATAACTGAAGGCCTTTTAAACTTCCTTCTAGAGAAAGTTATACGAAATGCTTTAAAAACTTAAGTCACATGATTTTAAAAATAATCCAAGATTTACAATCTTCATATTAGATAGAAAATAGTAAAGAGTATATATGTTTAAGATAAAATTCAAATTTCATTATTGGAATCATTATTATTATAAATGCAGCATGGCCACTATTTCTAGTTGGCCAGAATTTCTTTCTAGTATAAACACTAAGTCATTCAGACCAAACAAATATGAGATCATGTATATGAAACTGCTTTGTAAGTTTAAAAAGACTGGAAAAAAAATTGTGGCATTAAGAACGGAGTCAAAAAATACTTCAAAGCACTCGTGATCAACACTAAAATAAGCACTTGTTAAATTTGGAGTGAGGACAGGCAGACAGGAAAAGAACAACATCTTTGGATAGTTGAAGATAATTACCCATTTAAATTAACTCACTGAGGAGTTAAAGAGTCAAGCATAGGGAAAGAAAAATGGGTAACTTTAATATTTAGAAGAATGGCCCTAGAGTGTGTACTCCAAAATACACTCTATTTTGGAGTGTATTTGTACATACACTGCCTAAAAAAAGTTATCACTCTATATTTTTTCATCCATTACAGGAATTAAATTAAATACTTCCCTATTTAGATTTACTATTAGATTTACTACCCATTGCACAGTTTTTGCAATTTTCCTTTTGTAAGTATTAAATAATGCTCTGAATATGTTTATTAATCTGAATCTTGATAGAGATAATGACAATTTTCTGTTATTAAAAAACTTAAAATGAAAAAATCACTCAAGGATAAAGTTGACTATTTGAACATACTGCTTTAAATTGTCCAACTCGCCAGGCACGGTGGCTCACGCCTATAATCCCAGCACTTCGGGAGGCCGAGGCGGATGGATCACAAGGTCAAGAGATCGAGACCATCCTGGTCAACAATGTGAAACCCCATCTCTACTAAAAATACAAAAATTAGCTGGGCACGGTGGTGCATGCCTGTAATCCCAGCTACTCGGGAGGCTGAGACAGGAGAACTGCTTGAACCCAGAAGGCGGAGGTTGCGGTGAGCCGAGATCGTGCCATTGCACTCCAGTCTGGGTAACAACAGCGAAACTCCTTTTCTTAAATCCAAATCAGCCTGAAGTGTTTATTATGCCAGAGCTACAAATGCTTTCTTTCTCCTTTTTTTTTTAAATTTCTGAGTCTCATTCTGTTGCCCAGGCTGGAGTACAATGGCAAGATCTTGGCTCACGGCACCCTCTGCCTCCCAGGTTCAAGGGATTCTCCTGCCTCAAATTCCTGAGTAGCGGGGATTACAGGTGCATGCCACACCTAGTTAATTTTTGTATTTTTAGTAGATACAAGGTTTCACCATGTTGTCCAGGTTGGTCTAGAACTCCTGATCTTAGGTGATCCACTTGCCTTGGCCTCCGAAAGTGCTGGGATTACAGGCGTAAGCCACCACACCTGGCCCTTTCTCCTTTCAATAAAGCAAATCTTTCCCTAAAACCCTACATGAAAGGAACGATGACAGCACCTCTTGAGAGCAGGATGTCTCTATTTTAAGACCTTATTAAAAATGAGCCACAGAAACTTGTATAAATAATTTGTTAGTATCAACAGTAGTGATATTCTTTTACATATAATATGATCCTTCCTAATAGAATGACTCATTGTACAAAATATATTTAAAAGGAAGTCTACGTTGAAGTATAGAGAATTGACATACCTTTGCTTTAGAGGATAATCCTGGAGCTTTGGCCTTTTTTGGATCAGGCTTGGGTTCTGCACTGCTGGAAACAGACTCTTCAGCAGGTGCTTTGAGGAAAAAAAAGCACATACTATAAATTTTAAATAATGTCATTTTATTTTGCACAGGTTACACATATAATGATGACAAAGAGTCCTGCAGTCTTAAATGTATCCATTTTTAAGATGTTTTCAGTTAGGTTTATTTTTTATTTTTTAGACAGAGTTTCGCTTTTGTTGACCATGCTGGAGTCCAATGGCACTATCTCGGTTTACTGCAACCTCCGCCTCCCGAGTTCAAGCAATTCTCCTGCCTCAGTCTCCCAAGTAGCTGGGATTACAGGCATGTGCCAACACACCCAGCTAATTTTGTATTTTTAGTAGAGATAGGGTTTCACCATGTTGATCAGGCTGATCTCAAACTCCTGACCTCAGGTGATCCATCCACCTTGGCCACCGTGCCCAGCCAGGTTTGTTTGTTTTTATGAGACAGGGTTTTGGTCTATCTACAGGTTGGAGTACAGTGGTGGCTTCGCAGTGCTCGCTGCAGCCCTGACCTCCTGGGCTCAATGAATTCTCCCACCTCAGCCTCCCTAGTAGCTGGGACTATAGGCCCATGCCACCATGCCCAGTTAATCTTCTTTGTATTTTTTTGTATTTTTCACCAAGTTGCCCGGGCTGGTCTCAAACTCCTGGGCTCAAGCAATCCACCCACCTCAGCTTCCCAAACTGCTGGGATTACAGGTGTAAGCCACTGTGGCTGGCTTAGATTTTTTTCCCTATTTTTTCTTCTCAAATCTCTGTTTAAGCATAAGAGAGAAATTAATTTAGAAAATCTGTATCTCATTTACCAACATTTAAACTTTTAAACTCTAGTTTCTTTTTTTTTTTTTTTGAGACGGAGTTTCGCTGTTGTTACGCAGGCTGGAGTGCAATGGCATGGCTCACTGCAACCTCCGCCTCCTGGGTTCAAGCAATTCTCCTGCCTCAGCCTCCTGAATAGCTGGGACTACAGGTGCGCACCACCATGCGCAGCTAATTTTTCTCTTTTTAGTAGAGATGGGGTTTCACGTTGTTGACAAGGATGGTCTCAATCTCTTAACCTCGTGATCCATCCACCTCGGCCTCCCAAAGTGCTGGGATTACAGGCTTGAGCCACCGCGCCAGCCTCATTTGTTTGTTTAGAGACAGGGTCTCACTCTGTCATGAAGGCAGAATGCAACAGTGCATTCAGGGCTCACTGCAGCCTCAACCTCCCTGGCTACCTCAGCCTTCTGAATTGCTGGGACTACAGGCATGTATCACCATGCCCAAGTAATTAAAACAATTTTGTTTTGTAGAGACAGAGTCTCATTGTGTTGCCCAGACTGGTCTTGACCTCTTTGGCCTCTCAAAGTGGTGGAATTACAGGTGTGAGCCACCATGCCCAGCCAAGACTGATCCTTTCTTGAAGGCAAAGACATCTTTGATATTCAGGATCTGCTATATAGTAAGATTCTAATAAAAGTTAAAACTGATTATGTACTTTGATATCAACAGTTTTATACAGGTAAATTTTTTTTTTTTTCCTGAGACTGGGTCTTGCTTTGTCACCCAGGCTGGAGTGCAATGGTGCACTCATAGCTCATTGAAGCCTCAACCTCCTGGCTGAAGTAATCCTCCCACCTCAACCTCAGCCTCCTGGGTAGTTGGGACCACAGGTGTGCGCCACCAAGCCCAGCTAATTTTTGTCATTTTTGTAGACATAGGGTTTTGCCATGTTGCTCAGGCTGTATATATGTAAAATTTCTAACTTTATAGCATCAACAATTTCTATTCCACTAAATGGAAGAATATTGTTTTGTTTAAGCAGTAAGTCTAAAAATGAATTAGTCACAGGTTATATATTATGGAATTTTATTTATTTGTATTTTTATTTTTTGAGATAGAGTCTTACTCTGTCTCCCAGGCTGGAGTGCAATGGTATGATCTTGGCTCACTGCAACCTCTGCCTCTTGGATTCAAGTGATTCTCCTGCCTCAGCCTCCCGAGTAGCTGGGATTACAGGCATGTGCCACCATGCCTAGCTAATTTTTGTATTTTTAGTAGAGACAGGGTTTCATTATGTTGGCCTGACTTGTCTCACTCAGGTGATGTGCAGGCCTTGGCCTCCCAAAGTGCTGGGATTACAGGCATGAGCCTCCATGCCCAGCCTATTATGGAATTTTAATATCAGGATGAAGAAATCAAGAATTTTCCCTTAGAGAAGGTTAATAAAGTGGAGTAAGCTAGATTCTCCCAATTCCTCTTCTAATTATAGCCTCCAAGAGCAAAAATAATTGTGGAAACCTTAAATGTAGGGATGTAATACTTCAGAAAGGACTATTTTAATGTCCTATTCCAAAACTTCTTTTGGGGTGTGATGGTTCAAGCCTGTAAGTCTAGCACTTTAGGAGACTAAGATGGGAGGATTGCTTGAGGCCAGGAGTTTGAGACCACCCTGGGCAACACAACAAAGCCTCATCTCTACAAAAAGTGAAAAATGCAGCCGGGAGTGATGGCGCATGCCTATAGTTCCAGCAACTTGGGAGGCTGAGGCAGAAGGAACACTTAAGTCCAGGAGTTTGAGGTTGCAGTGAGCTATGATCACACCACTATACTCCCTCCTGGGTGACAGAGCAAGACCCCATCTCTAAAAACAAAACAAAAACAAAAAAAACCTTTAGAATGGGAAACTAATCATCTCTGTACTCTTAGTACATACAGTTCCTGGCATAAAATACATACTTGACTACTTGACAAGTGCTTGTGAAAGGAAAGCTTGGGATGTAGGCTGTAAGGAAATGTGATTTTAAAAAAGATGAACTTTTTAGAGTTCCCTAGGGCTATTTCCTTCCCCTTTAGCCCTCTCAAGATAGAGTTACCTGATGCAGGCTGGAATTTGGCTGAAGCGGACCCTCCCATTGGTTTAGAAGTTGCTTTAGTGGGTGCAGCAGGCTTGGCTGGCATGTTAGCTTTGGCTTTCTCTAGCATGGCCAACACCTGATCTTTAGAAGTTGGCTAGAGAGACAAAATAACATAAAAAGTGAGAGGTCACATAAATGATAAAGTCATACTAAGCTTACAAACAAATCCTCTGTCAAACAAATGACAGAGCTCCTAGTTTTGAAACATCAGTGCAATAAGGGAGGCAGTGCATGGTGTCAAAGAAATCACATACATTATGAAGTCACACTAAAGTATGTATCATACTAGAAGGTCACAGTTTTCACCCCTGTGAAGTCAGCAGATTTTTACTTCTACACTCTTAAATATTTTATTTTTGCTTGTTATGATTTCAAATTGACTCCGAGGAGGTAATATAGTTTTTTGCTCATATAAATTCATATCCAACATATACATATATTTTTTTTTGAGACAGAGTTTCGCATTCGTTGCTCAAGCTGGAGTGCAGTGGCACAATCTCGGCTCTTGGAAACTTCTGCCTCCTGGAAACTTCTGCCTCCTGGGTTCATGTGATTTGCCTGCTTTAGCCTCCCAAGTAGCTGGGATTACTGGCATGCACCAACACGTCCAGCTAATTTTTTTGTATTTTTAGTAGAGACAGGGTTTCACCATGTTGGCCAGACTGGTCTTGAATTCCTGACCTCAGATGATCCACTTGCCTTCGCCTCCCAAAGTGCTAGGATTACAGGTGTGACCCACTGTGCCTAGACCATGTTCAATATATTTTTTAATAGCTTTAACAGCAGTAGCAGCAACAAGAAGTAGTACCTTTAGTTTCCCAGTAGCCTTGGCCATTTTTTCATATCCTAAATGCATCATGAAGAATGGTAAGGCATCTTGGGCCTTCTTTCGCACATCTCCATTTCGATCTTCTAGGCAGGAGTAGAGATGAGGAACACAAAGGATAAGGTCTGTAGGGGTGGAACGAAGAGTAGGTAGTTTCTCAGCCAGCCAGCCCAGAAGCTGCCAAAAGAAATAAAGACTAGTTACACACTTCAAATGAAGATTGTTATTTATGATCATAGGCTTACTGATTTCATCAGTCTCAAGCACTGAATTAGCTTTCACGCTAACTTTCTAATATAAAATCAGTACTTTTCATAATTCAAGAACTGTGCTATATTTAAATAATATATGTAATGATGACAATCATCTTTAAGATAAGGACACATTTCTTTGGACTATATTTGGATATCAAATTACAAAGCTTTAATAGTTCTTAATGCATCTTAAAGATGAAAAACTTTTACTTATCTTAGCCAGAAGACCCAAAGCACTTATTGTGATCAGAAGGTTACACATTTTACCAAGATTTCTATTTTTCTGCCTTATGTTGACTTTTTTTCTATATATCCCTAAAATAGTTCTTGTTTGTATTTTTCTTTTTTTGGGGGGGGGAGGAAGGGAGGGAGGAAGGCAGGAAGGGAGGAAAGGAGGAAG
>CAUYOR010156648.1:0-13083 GCA_963573925.1 Callimico goeldii
AAAAAAAAAAAGACCAAGTTAAAAAAAAATCATTTAGTCATCAATAATTGATCTCTTGATTTTTTCCAATAAAATTAAAAATAGTAACTTGCCAGCACCTCACAATTTACCTGCCATTTAGTTTCTATCCCATTTTGTAGGATACTCACAAACAAATTCGTGGGGGAGAAAGGTACACTACGTGGATTACGGTCCAGGAGGACAGACACTGGGTTCAGACACCAGCTCTGCAAGTCATGCAGCCTGGAGTAGTACCTGGAGCAGTACTCAGGCCACTGGACAGGGCTCCATCCATACTGGCTTACTTACGGAGTGGTCCACATACCAGCCACAGCAACCAAGGTAACTCTGGTCACACAAGAGTTGCTCAAAATACCTTTGCCTTGAATTTAATACAGCTCAACAGAGAAGCTACAGAAACAGAGGAGTTAAATAAAACCCCTTAGAAAGCACCCAATTTTTAGTTCTATATCTGTGGTATTGAAAATCCAATCCCAGAGTCTCAGAGCTCCCGTGTACTGTGAATCATCTTTGCTGGGTGCTATACTCTAAATGTTTGTGTCCCCTTCCAAAATTCTTATGTTGAAATCCTCACCTCCAAGATGATGGTATTGGGAGTTGGACCATGAAGAGGGGCTTAGAGCATGAGGGCAGAGTCCTCATGCAAGGGATGAGTGTCTTTGTAAAAGAGTCCCCAGAGCGCTTTCTTGCCCCTCCCATCATGTGAGGACACAGAGAGAAGATGGCCATTCATGAAACAGGAAGCAGCCCTCAACAGACACTGAGGCTGCCAGTGCCTAGCTCTTGGACGTCCCAGCCTCCAGAACTGTGAGAAATAAATGCTCATTGTGAAAACCATCAAGTCTCTGATATCTTTGTTACAGCACCCAAACTGACAAGGACACTGAACTATAACTGAAGATATACACAACTGTAGTGCTGTCTACAGGGCAAGTTATCGAGGTGAAAGGTCTTATGTCAGACATAATAAAGGGGGACATGTCTTACTACTAGCAAAAAATTAAAACAAAAAAAGAGGAATGGCAAAATACAAGCAGGGACAGAGAAAGACCACACATTTTCCAGATTGTGTGACTATTTGCTTCATGGGTATATATGAGAAAGAGGTCAGCGCAACCTCTTCCAGTTCTAGTCAAGCAGAGACCAGAGGTGATAGGAGAGTGGAGGAATTTCATTCTATGTACACAGTTTAATCCCTCCAATCACACCCAGACATTCTAGTAATGTCTGGTGAAAACATGGCATGAAGCAAGAAGGCGAGGAGCCTGCCCATAGTGCGACTGTGTGACCGCAGAGGGTGGGGCCTCGGAGCTTTTCTCTGGAAGAAAGCAGTGCAAATATTTTATCCCTGTCCATTTCCTCTGGAGTCTTTGAACACAAAATCCATGCAGCTTCAGAGGGGAGCATCCATTTCCACATTCCCTTTTTGCGTGTTGACTTTGCAGATAAAGCCATTTCATCATACGCCTAATTCCTGTGGCTTCCTGCGCCCCTGCCCTCTCCCGCTGAACAGCTGGTGGGGCCATGGCGCTCACACTAGCCTACAGTGTTGCCCAATCCTATTGGCCAATTATTTAATTTTCTGACCTGAGTAGGCAATACAGGGAAAAGGCCAGCCCGGCCCACTTGGATCACGTCTGCAGCCAGGATTGGTGCATGTTTTGTTGGAGAGGACAGAGTGGTAAAAGAAATCCGTTCGTTTGCTTAATACATGTAATTGAAACCTGCACGTCCACCAGTACTTTTTTTGCATATATAGTAAAATATACACAAATAAAACTCACTATCTTAACCATTTTTAAGTGTTCAATTCAGTGGCATGAGGTACATTCACATGTTGCAACCATCACCGACATCCATCCACAGAATCTTTTCATAGTCCCCAGTTAAAACTCTGTACTCATGAAATGGTAACTCCTCATCCCCTACCCAGCCCCTGGAAGCCCCACTCTGCTTTCCGTCTATACACGTCTAGTACTTCCTATAAGTGGAATTGTTCAATGATTGTCTTTTTGTCTCTGGCTTATTTTACTTAGCATGATGTCTTTAAGTTTCATCCATGTTGTTCTATGTGTCAGAATTTTGCTCCTTTTAAAGGTGGGATTATGCTCCATTATATGCAATATCAATTTTTGTTTGATTGCTGGCATGTTTTTCCCATCCAGTATCTGTCTGGCACTATTCTAGGCACCTTGGTATAAGGGTGAAGAAACGACAAGATGGACAGATGTCGCATTTTCATACTGCAGCGAACCTATATATAGGTGAAATAGGGAGTCAATCAGTGGCTGCCAAACCATGGCGGTCATTGGGTTAGTGGAAAAGGCATTTCCAAGGACAGGTCTGATCAGAGGTTTGAGCGGTGACTTGAAACATACAGAGCTTGCTGTGTGTCTGTGGATCCTCCCTTGTTACCGCTCTTTTCTATTTGTGTGCTTAGCAGGCGGAGATAACATGCCTTAACTGTGGTGTGTCTATTTCCTCTCTATTTCTAAGCAGTTTGTTTGTTTGCTTGCTTGTTTGTTTGTTTTTGAGACGGAGTTTCACTCCAGGCTGGAGTGCAGTGGTGTGATCTTGGCTCACTGCAACCTCCGCCTCCTGGGTTCAAGCGATTCTCCTGCCTGAGTAGCTGGAATTACAGACATGTGCCACCATGCCCAGCTAATGTTTGTGTATCCAAAGATACACAAAGACTCAAAACAAAGGGTTGGAGAAAAATTTACCAACCAAATGGAGAGCAAAAATAAATAAATAAACAAAAAGCAGGAGTTGTAATTCTCACATTTGATAAAATAGATTTCAAAGCAACAAGGATACAGTGGTGGAAGGATCAATGCAACAATAAGAGATCTTAACACCCAGATACATAAGACCCATAACGAGATTTGGACTCAACGAGACAGAAAATTAATAAGGATATCCAGGACTTGAACTCAGATCCAGAACAAGTAAACTCGATAAATATTTATAGAGCTCTCCATTTTAAATACACAAAATATACATTGTCCACTTTAAATGCATTTAGCTCTTTGTGGAAACACCACACTACTTTCCATAAGGGTTCAACTAATTTGTACTATTTGTAGTCCAACCTTATACACCAACAGTGTATAAAGTTTCCCTTTTCTCTGCAATCTTGCCAACATCTGTTATTTTTTTACTTTTTTAGATAGTCTTTGCGAGTGATGTGAGATGGTATCTTACTGTGGTTTTAACTCTTAATATCATAGAAAGTGAAATTTGTCTAATAAATTCTACAAGCATGCTTAGATGCTTAGAATCTTCTGCTGATTTTCTAAAAAAAAACCATACTGATGAAGCAGAATATTTTGCAGCAAAAAGCACAGAGCGCTTCTGAGAGTTCTAGCCAATGATTAGCAAGGAATTCCGGGTGAAGCCTACATGCAAACAGGACAAAGATGCAGAAGGTATTTTCAACTAAGAGCAGACATGTTAGCAATAAGCTCATTCTTGAAACTGAGTTAAAAAGCCACAGTTATCTACAGAGGAGAACATATAATTAAGTAAATACATATATTTCTATTTGTATCTATATGTCATTTTGAGTAAGAGGAGCTCTTCTTACATTTGAGCCCCCTCCAAACAAATATGTGGTCCCCACATAAGAGTAGTTGTAATTTTTCTATTTGTTGATTTAAAGTTATGAAATGATGAGTATGAATTTGGTAACTTACAATTTCTCCTATTTTCTTGAACATTATAGCATCTATATACACATAAAACTGAGTTATGCATTTATTTAACCAACTTTTTAATCTATCTATAGATAATTCTTAAGAAACAAATGAACTGAGAACTCTTTAATATTCTAGAGTCCCACAGATGTCTGAAGCCTGAAAAACGGAATTCAAGAAAGCAATTTTAATTGATTGTGTGTGTGCACGTGTGTGTGTAATGGAATAAATTGAAAGGTTTTAATAAATATATATAATTATAATGGTTATAATAAAAATAAATAGTAGTATATAAATACAAACAATTTTCCAAGATGTTTAGATTTTTCTTACCTACTTTACTCTGACTCTTTGTAAAAACAAAGAAACAAACAAAAAATGCTTTGAATATTTTAACCTGAAATACATAAATTAAATTCAACTGTTACTCTAATCTCACAGTCATGTGCTGATTTACAGACAGGTATGGTTATTCAAGTTATACCAAGGATGAGAAGAGGAATGATTTCTGGTCCCAAACAAGGTTTAGTGAATAAGCTTGAAACAGAATTGTAATTTATGTATCAAACTTATATAAATATGTGTGAGGTGTTTTGAGTTCTAAAACATGAAATAAAGATTCTTGAAAATAGGAGTAGTGGTTTCTGACTTCAAAGAGTAAATTTATTAGGCTTAAATCTCTTATTTTCTTCAAATGAGTCCTTAAAAAGATTCTCAGGCTTTTAATGGAAATCATCAAAATAATTAAATTGGGCACACATGAAGATTAAAGCCAGAGTCAACAGAGAAGCAGGAGAAACATTTCAGCAAGTCCAAAAGGAAAAAAAAAAAAAAAAAAGAAAAGCAAAAAAAAAGGAAGAAATAAGATCTGTTCACAGAACACTTCCCAAAGGTTACAGATCTGCTCCAGGCAAATAGCAACGGAGAATCACCCTTAAATCTTTTAGAAGATTAGGAGCAGTAACAAATTAAGCAATAAAAACATAAGGAACACTTGCAACTCTCCCCGCTCCTCTAAATCAAACAACAACAGCAGCCACAATGTAGCTCGCATTAATGTTTGTTGAATCAAACAGTTTTTCTCTCTGCTCTGCCTTGTACTTTTAGCTTTGTAGATAGCTAATCTTTTTCTGTTGCTGTTCTCTAATGTGTTTAGCATGTAGATGTATATTTACAAACTTATTTGTTGAAATGATGCTGACACATTTTTAAACTACATTGTATGATTCTTTTTTTCGATTATTACTTTGTTTTTTCTTATATATCAGCAATTCTTGATTATTGGTTATTTTATAGAGCCCACAGAAATCTAAAATGAATGTTGCCTATTTTATTCTTTTTGCCTGTGGCTATATCAAAATATGTGATAATTTTTAGGCTTCTTTTCTCTTTCAGTGTATTTGCTTTTTATTCTATTGGATGAATAATATACAATTGCTATCTTAAAAGAATTTATATATTAGTGGCATTATAAAATAGCATTATAGATAATAGAATGAAAGATTGCTAAGTCCCAATACAGGCATTAAGTTAGTTGGTATTTCTCGGAAAAAATGGAGAATAAAAGAAGGCACAAAAAATAAGGTCATAAAAAATTTGATTGTAATCAACTTTTGTCACTCTATACTGAAGTCAATTTTCTTAAATCTCTGAAGAGTTTTTAATCAATAAAATGAGGAAAATTTGTGTTCTACAGAATTGTTTTAAGCATTAAATGAGCTTAATGAAAGATCCAAGTATCTATTTGATACAAAAACGTGTTAGTTACATTCATATTAATTTAGAGGCTCAGAGCTTTCATAAAAAAGGTTTGGGACTGTGCCTCAAAAAAAGGCAGAGTTGGACACTTAAAAATAAAATAATGTAGAGTAATCTAGAAAGAGGTATACGTGAATAAAATTATAGATGCAGGAAATTTCAGCATTATATGAATTTCAACATTTAAAGAATTTACATTTTAGTGACACGATGAAATAGCATTATTGTGTGTGTGTGTGTGTGTGTGTGTGTGTGTGTGTGTGTGTGTGTTTTGTATATGTGTTAAAAGGGAATTATGTTTTGGGTTTTTTTTTGGTATTCGTATTTTTTTAAGATCAAATGAGATTTTTTTTTTCTTTTTTAAAATTTATTTATTATACTTTAAGTTCTGGATACATGTACAGATCGTGCAGGTTTGTTATATAGGGTATTCACATGCCATGGGGGTTTGCTGCATCCATCAACCTGTCATCCACATTAGGTATTTCTCCTAAAGCTATCCCTCCCCAATTCCCCCATCCCCTGATATTCCTCTCCTAGCCCCCCATCCTTCAGGCCCCAGTTTGTGATGTTAACCTCCCTGTGTCCAAGTGTTCTCATTGTTCCACAGACACTTATGAGTGAAAACATGCGATGTTTTGTTTTCTGTTATATATGACTCTTACGTGTGTATTTACGAGCGAAGAAAATACTCTCACACATGCTTTTAGGCATGGGTATACTTTTCAGTTTATAAAGCAAAACTCAGATCAGTGCCTAGCACAATGTTAATATTTAATAATAAAAATTGGTAAATAAAATTAAACACTATTTTCAATAAATATTTAGTTCTTAGTTCATCTTTCTGTGTAAAAAATAGATGTTTTAAACGCAAAGTCTAGCTTGCTATATGCAATTTTTTAAAAATTTGAGACAGAGTCTTGCTTTGTCACCAGGATGGAGTGCAGTGGTTCTATCTCTGCTCACTGCAACCTCCACCTACCAGGTTCATGCGATTCTTCTGCCCCAGCCTCCCAAGTAGCTGAGACTACACACCACCACACTTAGCTAATTTTTATATTTTTAGTAGAGAAAGGATTACACTGTGTCAGCCAGGATGTTCTGGATCTCCTAACCTTGTGATCTGCCTGTCTCAGCCTCCCAAAGTGTTGGTATTACAGGCATGAGCCACAGCACCCCGCCACTGTATGAGAATTTAATGTACAGTTTACCTGGTTTCTCCTTGATAACATTTGTGGCTTAAATTTCTTTATTGTTTTTTATAACTGGGTTATAGGGGGAAAAGTGAGAAACGTTCTACAGACCTCATCTTTGCACATTATGGAAAAATGTTACTGCACCAATATGTTGCAATAACAAGTACTATGCACAATTATTTTGATAGTTGAAGACAAGGAAAGACAAAGTGGAAATGAATATGATTTTGTAACTTCTAAGCACAAGGCATTTTAAACTTTTAAATTCACTGCATTTCTCAACAGTCCTATAAATTAGATCTTACTAACCCTGTTTCACAGATCTGAAAACTCAGGTCTAGACAATCTACAATATATATGTAAAGTAAAAGTAGCAGAGATGGAATTCCAACCAGATCTTACTGACTATTCAAAACCATATATTATGTTCTCACTCATAAGTGGGAGTTGAACAATAAGAACACATGGACACAGGGAGGGGAACATCACACAACGGAGCCTTTCGGGGGTTGGGGGGAAAAGGGAGGGAGAGCATTAGGACAAATACCTAATGCATGTAGGGCGTAAAACCTAAATGACAGGTTGATAGGTGCAGCAAACCATCATGGCAAATGTATATCTATGTAACAAACCTGCACATTCCGCACATGTATCCCAGAACTTAAAGTAAAATAAATTAAAAAAAAAATCAAAACCATATATTTGTTTTCCATAAGTCAAGATGCTTCATAAAATTTTAACCACTAGTAACATCATATATATACATAGCCCAATGTACACAAATTAAATCATTTACCTGAGATAGCTAGTAAAATTGTTTCACAAATACAACAGGCATAATAAATGTAACAAATTATAGACCAATAGAGCCACATAGGTGGAAGAGTCACATATATTGATAAGTTTAAGCTCCTATGTATGTGGAGTGTTCACATCAAATAGGATTGGAGCCAAAATGAGTCTATAGTTACAGTGTTCATTCTTAATGAGCATTTATTACCTTACAAGTTTCACCTGCAAGTTTTCTTCATTAAGCACAGAGAGACACATGGACATTTACTGAGATACATAAGCCATCGAACCAAAAAAATTAAGTCCATAAATAATCATTATTTCAGAGGGATTTTTCACAATACTGTGAATATAAAACTTAACTCTTCTGCTTATGTAGTAAAATATAACATGATGCTGGAGAAAAAACAACAGATACTGCTTTTCACTTTATCTTATGGAATGTTTGAGAGTCATTTGTTTCATGGATGAATTGAAACAATATCATGCTGCAGTTTCTTAAAAACAAACATAATATGTACTTTGGGAAATAAAAACCAACAAAATATTTTTCTGCTGACACTTAATTCCACCAAAGTTAAGGCAGGGGAGAATAATAGAGTTGTCTAATAACATGGCAACGCAAAAGAAAACTGTAACGTGGTATATCTTTTGTTTTCAAAAATAGCATTCCTGATGACATCATAGTTTAGATAACACATACAGGTCCCTAACACAGAAAGAAGCACATGTTATATGTAGAGGACTGATTATGCTACCTCTTTTTTGGGCTGGATATCAATAACAGAGAGTAGAGATAGAGAGACGTCTTAAACACATTACCTTAAGTCAAATGAATACCTGCAGTGAAATACTCAAGCCAGAATTCTGTGTAAATACACACACATGGACATACACACAAAACACATACACATGCATGCACACACACACACACACACACACACACACAGAGAGAGAGAGGCAAAAAAGGAAGGGAGAAAAAGAGAAATACAAACAACTCAATGAAATGTGAGACTGGTGTACTTACAGCAGGGAGAAGAAAATACTCAAACAAAAACAAATTATTATAACACCTTCAGAAATTAATATATAAACATTTTGGTTAAAAATTATCTATTAGTATGATTGTCACAGAAACACCAGGCAAATATGTCATCTGTAAGCTACAGATCAAAGTATGAAAATTCTAAGACTGAAACAGAACGAAGTCATTAATATATTATAATTCCTAAAACCAGTTAAACACATAAGCATCAATATCAAATGTGAATTAGCAGAAATAAACACTAAAACATTTTATAGTATTGAAAAAAGCACTACATCTCATAATAGATAATTCTATAAATTTGCAAATGTACAAGAGTAACAATAAAAAATTTTGTGTAGACACATAGATACATATTGATATTTCATCATTACAATATTACATTCAAAGTAATTTGAAATTATTTTGGAATTATTTTTGAATTGGAATTCTTTTTGACAGTAATTAATCCCAAAGAAATATTAGAAAAATTTTGCTTAAAATGATCAACTATTATACCTAGTTATCTGTCATTAATAGTCATAAACAACAGAGAAGGCTTCCTAGGTCTGTCTCAAAAAATTCATTAGCCTAAGATTTTATCTACAAGCTTCAGATACCTGAGAAGTTCGCTTTTAAAGAAAAAATTTATAGTCATATTTGTTTTTACTGATTATTAGATCATGTTGATATTTAGATAAGTAAATAAAATTACCAACTACTAATGAATTATGGATTCCTGCTTATAAGCTTAAACAATGGACATAATTATTGATATAAAAAGGTCATATAATAAATTTTCATTATAAAAAGGAATCAGGTAATTTTAAAAGACTTCAAACTCATAGATTAAAATAATGAAGAAAGAATAAAGATGGAAGTAAGTAAAAAGATAAAATTCCTGGTTTTACAAGGTAAGATTTCACAAATCATTTTTATCACATAAACAAAAATAGATAATCATAAAATATTAAATGGGTAACATGGTAGATGGTTGATGGCAAAATAATCCTCATACTTTGCAGTAGCTCTCATCAATGAGTAGGGTCTCTTTCCCTGCTCCTTGAATCTGGGCTGGCCTGGCCTGGGATCATTTGCCTGATAAAGTATGGAAAAAGTGACACTGAGTTCTCCACATGGGCCTCAGAAAGCCCTGTAGTTTCTGCTTTCCATTGGAAATCTCTGTCCATTTGAAGCCCAGCCTACTCTGTAGAATGAAGAAAATACATGGCTTAGTTGTTTCTATCATCTGTGGCAACATTCTGCCAACTTTCAGATATGTGAGTTAGGCACTTGTGGATTCTCCAGCCAATATCTGACTTGCCAGATGTGTGGGAGAGTCCGGCAGAAATCTGCGAGGGCAGCAAATCTAAATAAATAAGTTTGATTATAACATAAATAACTAGTTGTTGTTCTATGCCAATAAATTGTGGATTTACTGATGCAGGGAATGTTTCAAGATAGCAACTGGGGAAATTAATACTAATATGTTAAAATAAAAGTATGCATAAATATCAAAAATCAACCTATATGTCTCTACTTTTTTCATAATTCATCTTACAAATATATATCTTATATTTTTAACCCTTATGTTATTTGTTGGCCTACAAATAGTTTTTAAATGTCTGCTACATGCCAGAAAAACATGCTGAGATGAGAAGTGTTTTCTGGAGTTCTTACCCCTTTTCACCAGAAAATGACTCAGAAATTACAAGGTAGAGGAGGAGAAAAGAGACTAAAGACATCAGAACTGGCTGAAGAAAAATAAAATTAAGAAAGGAAGTCAACTCAGTACAAGAGATGCTGGCCTGTATTCATTAATAATTATGAATACAGTACTTGTTAGCCAATAGTATTTATGTAATCTACCTCAGTAACAGAAGATGCTTGTAAGTTTAATTAATTTGAAGGAAGATTGGTAAATTAGGCTTTTAAAAACAACTTCATTAGAAAACAAGGGAGAAAATACACATCCAAAATAAAAGAAACCTAAAAAAAAGACAAACATCAAATTAACCAGCGTAATTTTAAAATGGATAAATATGAGAATGAGAACATCTGAAGCATGCCACCCTCTTGATGAGTATTTAGGTATTTAGGGACTAATTATAAAAATTGCAAGAAAATCTTGAATTAAGAACATAGATAATATCATCACATATGACCATCATGTATTACTAGATTCCTGCAACATAGAAAAATAAACAAAATCTGAGTCTGCACTTCCTTCCATCTTATTACAAAAATGGCATAATGTTAAAAATGGAAAATAAAGGAAAAGAAAATACTAGACATTTCTTCTCATCACACTGTCCCAGGAAAACGACTGTTAAAATCTCAGCATTTATTCCCCCAACAGTTATGTAGCTTTGTATGTATAATTCTTTTAAATTTTAAGATATTATTTTATTAACACAGCCCAGAACATGCTCAGTACTTAAACTCTAATGCCAGCACGCATAGCTTCTATACAAAAAGAGACTCTCATATAGTTGTTGAGAGTGCAAATTGATACTGTCTTTAGATAGCAAAATTTGGTGAAGTATAACGACATTTTAAAATATATATCTCATTTGTTCCAAAAGATCTAGAAACTTACCTCTTTAAAATCAGTAACAAATATATGCAAAAAGTGAGTTACAAAAATCACAGAATTTAAGAAAAATTTTAACGTACTATATGAAAATTTAGAAGGCATTAGTAGGTACACAACAGTACAATGAATATTGTTCTACCATCAAAATAATGTTGTGGGAAAAAGTAATGATATTTTCATGTTGTAACTCTTTAGTAAAAAAGTTAATAAGTTATCTGACATTATTACCTCATTTGTAAAGGATATTTACCAATTTCACATACTCTTACAGTGTGCTAAACTCTATTCTAAGCACTTTAAACATATTAATTTCTTCAATCTTAAATCTTCCTAACACTCTCGTGAAATAGGTACTATAGTTTTTCACATTCTACCAATAAATACATTAAGGATGAACAGTTTAAATAACTTCCCTGAGGTAATGAAAACACTAAAAGGCAGACATTCAAACCCAGCCACTTCTTTTCAGTTTCCATTTTATTGTACTACAGCATTATGCTGCTGCATATCTATCTGTGTGTACATGTGTGCACGTTATGTGCCTTATGCATGCATGTACACCCACGCACACGTATCTTTATGCATCTGTGTAAATGAATGCATGATATATGTACATACATAATTGTAACAATTTTCAAGCATGTGTGTACTTTTTTTCTGGCATTGTATTATAATCCCAATCAAGATATATGATGATACTCTATGGTTCAGTCTATTATTAGAATCTATTGAATTAAATTGGAAAGGCTATTGCACTGATTACTTAAGACAATATTTTATAATCCAAACAGGTCTGTGCCACTCTTACCACTTCATGTTGTCATATAAAATTGGTAGAATATAAAGAAGCATCTATCATATTCTTTTGTAGTTATGGGTAACTATAGATCTATAGATAGCTGTAGCTATAGGTCTGGAGGGAAGAAAGTGTAATAACATTTGTAAATAATATGTTGCATGGACTTTACCTAGTGTGTTTACAAGTAGTTTCAAGTTATAATCTTTATAAAACTTTTTGAGGTGGGTATTATTCTCCTCAATTTATAGCAAAAGAAACATGGGTTCAGATAGAAAAATTTCCCTGGGTCAAACAGCTAGTAAATGGCAATACAAATTCTTCCTATCTCCAAATTTTATGTTTGGTTTTAACTTTTGTGTTTTCATTTTCAGTTCAAGCTTTACAATTTTCTCCATTTTGATTAAAAGATGAGATGACAGCCAGAATTTTCCAAAGAGCTTCACTGAAAAGAAATAATTTTCTACTAGAAAATATTGTCTCTTCAACTCTAAAGGATATAGTGTCTGATATTTTGAACACCACATGTGTGTTTGTCTCTTCCTTCCTTCTGCCTTATAACTGGTTAACATTTATATTGTGGGAAAATGCTGTATTTAATAGAATGTCTAAGATTCCTGTGTGATTGTTACAATATGCTTAATTGAACAAAAGAAAGCATTACTGTGAACTCTTCTTATTAAAGCAATCAATTTTGGAATAAAAAATAATGTTGTCCTCTTCCATTCTCAATCAAAAGGCAGTTCTCTAAGAGCAGCACTGGAAACTCACCAAGAAAAAAATGAAATTGTTTAAGTACCATAGATTTTACATACATGCTTTGGTAATAAATTTCTTAAAAATGCTAAATATCACACGTTTTCTTCTACCAATTTTTAGAAATTCAACTATTGTGTATTATTAGGAATGATGGCTTTACTAATTTATTTAAGCAAAAAAAAAAAAAAGTCCAGAAACTCAATGTAAAAATAAAATACAATGTTTGGGGTCAATTTGAAATGGTTTGGGGTACTGGTGACTCATTATTGTAAGGCCGATAGGCTTGCTAGGAGCCAGATGAACAGCACCCACCCCTCTCTATGCCTGATAACAGTTTATCAGGCAGAACACATTACTCAGCATCTGGCTCCTCCATGTGGGCTCCCCTCACCCACTTCTGCATTCTGCCCCCAGGTCTATATTCAGCACTAGACTATGCACTCTCA
>CAUYOR010156650.1:0-21714 GCA_963573925.1 Callimico goeldii
GAGTGTCACACCTAGAGCAAGTGAAGGTGATCTGGACAAGCCCACGATTCCGTCGGGAGATCAATCTCCCTTCTAGCATGTTTTCGGTTTTTTACTGTAAAGAATTTCAAACACACACCCAACCTAGAGAGGATGACAGGGCACACACCCACCTGCCGGCCCCGCCAGAGGTCCTCTCACGGCCCTGTCTCCTCCCTCTGCCTCCTCTGACTGTGATTCGGAGGCCTGGGGCCTCCTGAGAGAGGCATCTCCATCTGCTTTAGGCAGCAAACCTGGATTCAGAAGCTGAGCCCTGTCTACACCAGCCAGGGCTGGAGGTTGACCCTCTCAGCCTGGGGACTCACAGGGGTGCCCCAAACTCCAGGAATCAGCCCCCGGACCCCCACCGGGCTAGGCCAGTGTAGGGGGGAGGTATTTGCAAGATGACCATGCAGGAAGTAGGGTCCCGAGGACAGGACAGGCCCAGACAGCCATGGCCGCAGGCATCTGCCCACATGGAAAATAAGGCGGTAAGCAGAGGTGATGGAATGTGTGTCAACACCGTGCAAAGGGCCAGTGTGGCCAGGGCTGAGGCAGCAAGGGCAGCAGCCAGGGGCCTCAAGGGGCAGGCAAGAGGCCCAGGAGGCTGGCAGTGCCAGGAAGGAAGCCCTCCCCAAGGCCTGCCGGCTCCTACAAGCTGGACTTCTAGACAAGCTCCAAACCTGGGAGCCCAGCTGCCCACCCAGCATCTCACAGGGATGGTCTTGCACACCACAAACATGCTCCTCTGCCCCGCCACATCTACGGCGGCTCCCAGGAGCACACGGGCATGTGGGCTGCTCAGGGGGTTCTGGAAGGCTCTGGCCCTTTCTCCTTCAGCAGCCCCCAAAGGGGCTGGGTGAGGGGTGAGCTGCCAACACACGTACATGCACACACACACACACATGCACACACACACACATGCACACATGTACACAACGCATGCACACACGCACCCACACACACATGCACATGTACATACACAGACATCCACTGGCCTCTGTGTTTCATGTACATGTGAAAATCAACTGGTAGGGCCAGCAATAGGCTCGGAAGACTTGTGGTGAGGGGACCTCCCTTCCTCCCCCAGCAGGCCTGCCTCACCAGGTCCCTCTCACCCACACTCTGGAGGGTACAGAGGGCCAGGAGTGGGGGGTGGAAGGAGAAGGGATAAGGGAAGGGATTAGCCCAGGCAGCCAGGTAAAATGGGGTCCAGGAACAAGGGGGAGCACATGCTGGGTGCCTGCAGGCAGGATTATGCAGGAAGCAATGTGAGAGCCAGGGGAGGGCTGTGCCAGTAAACCAGGCAGGCCGGTGTGTGTGTTTGTGTGTGTATCTCTGTGTGTCTGTGTGTGTCTGTCTCTGTGTCTGTGTGTATCTGTGTCTGTGTATCTGTGTGTGCCTATGTGTGTGTCTGTGTGTGGGGGTATGTCTGTGTGTGTATCTGTGTGTGTGTCTGTGCGTGTGTCTATGTGTATCTGTGTGTGTCTCAGTGTCTGTGTGTGTGTATCTACGTGTGTCTGTGTGTGTATGTGTATCTGTGTGTGTCTGTGTATGTATCTGTGTGTGTCTATGTGTGTGTCTGTGTGTGTCTGTCTGTGTGTGTGTCTATGTGCCTGCCTGCCTGTTCATGTCTGTATCTGTGTACACTGCGTGTCTGTATGTGTGTGTGTCTGTGTGTGTGTCTGTGCATGTCTGTGTGTCTGTCTGCCTATTCGTGTCTGTGTACACTGTGTGTCTGTGTGTGTGTGTGTGTGCCTGTCTGCCTGTTAGTGTCTGTCTCTGTGTACACTGAGTGTCTTTGTATGTGTGTGTCTGTCTGTGTGTCTGTCTCCCTGTTCGTGTCTGTGTACAGTGTGTGTGTGTGTCTGTGTGTGTGTCTGTGTGTGTCTGTGTGTGTGTCTGCCTATTCGTGTCTGTGTCTGTGTACACCATGTGTCTGTGTGTGTCTGTGTGTCTGTCTGCCTATTCGTGCTGTCTGTGTACACTGTGTGTCTGTGTGTGTGTCTGTGTGCCTGTCTGCCTATTCATGTCTGTGTCTGTGTACACTGTGTCTGTATGTGTGTGTCTGTGTGTGTGTGTGTGTGTGCCTGTCTGCCTGTTCGTGTCCATGTCTGTGTACACATGCGAGTGCATTTGTGCATGAGCCAGTGGAGCAAGTGCACTCTGCCCCAGGGACTCCAGGAAGCATCTTCAGGCTGGTGAACAAAAGTGCAGCCTCTGCTGTCTCCCTCCCCACTGCTCCCCACTCTGATGCACATCCAGGCTCTTCTGCATGCAGCGTCATTTCTACCTTGAATATCTACACACTTGCATGCACATGCGCCTGAGCACACGCACACATACCCTGCGGCATGGGACCCTCTCTCCAGGTCCCTGTGCCTCCACACTCTTGCCCATGCTGGGCCCCCAGCCCGCTATGACCTGCTTTCCAAAGCCACCTGGTGAACTGCTACTTTGAGAGGCAGCTCAGTGGCCTCCCCTCTTCCTCTGCAGAACCAGTGGCTTTCCTGGTCCTGTCCTACCTGTGGGTCTTGTGGGCTACTTGTTAAAAAGCAGGTTGCTTGCTACTGTGACCTCAGGTACCATCGCAGTAACTATCCCCGACCTAGAGTATCCCCAGAGCCCAGCTGAATTGGTCCGTCCATTCACTCCGACAAGCATGGATTGGGAGCTTACTAAAGATAAGCTCTCAGTTAACATCATCAACCATCAATTACTACACTGGGATGCACACTCAGGAAAAGCCACAATGTAGACCAGGATTTAAAGAAATACCATTAACTAAGAAAAAACTAAGGACCTTGTTTCAGTGTCAGCCATGAGCTGTCACTGCTTTCTAAAAATGAGTCTGTGTCAGGGGCAGGATAAACAATTCACCAAACACCTCTTCTTGGAGTTACAAGTTTCTTATCATAATCTCCAGCCCCATTTTGCCTCTGTTGTATTGGTGTTTCCAAGTGGGTAAGAAGGTTCACTGGTAGTTGCATCCCTTTTGCATGGTGAGGGGCAGAGGGAGGTGCAGGCTGTCCTTTCTCATCCTCAGTCTGGGTCTAGAATAGCTAAAGAAAGAAAAACTACCTCCTCTGAGTTGAGTCTCTTTCACTGAGACCCTTCTGTTGCCATGCCCCAAATATGATGAAAACTGTATCTGGTTTAAAAAAAAACACCTGCACAAAAATCTTTAAAATTCAACAGCAAAAATTGGAGGGCTAGGAGCAGTGGCTCATGCCTGTAACCCAGCACTTTGGGAGACTGAGGCAGGCAGATTGCTTGGGCTCAGGAAATGGGACCAGCTTGGGCGACATGGAAAAACCCCATCTCTACAGAAACATACAAAAATTAGCCGGGTGTGGTGGTGTGTGCCTGTGGTCCCAGCTACTTGGGAGGCTGAAGTGGGAGGATCACCTGAGCCTGGCAGGTCGAGGCTGCAGTAAGCTGTGATTATCCCACCACACCCCAGCCTGGTCAACAGAACCGGACCCTGTCTCAACAACGAACAACTCTAATAAAACTGGAAGAGGAAATAGACAAATCCACAATTAGGACTGGAGATTTCAACACACTTCTCTCTAAAATTGACAAAACAACTAGACTGCAAATCAGCAAATATATAAAAGAACTCAATATCACCATCTACAAACGGGATCTGATTGACATTTCTAGAACACTGTCCAACAACAGCAGAATACCATTCTTTCTATGTGCCCATGGGACACATCCCAATAGAGACTGTATTCCAGGCAAATTTCAGTGAATTTAACAGAGCTAAGATGATAAATCACAGAAAAATCTCCAAACACTGGGAGAGAAATAACATGCTTCTAAATAACCCATGGGTCCAAGAGGAAGTCTGAAGGAAAAACTGTTAAAATGCACTGAAATCGATTAAAACAAAATACAAAACAGAACAATGTGTGGGATGCAGCTAAAGTAGTGCCCTGGGGGACATTTATAGCACAAAAAGAAAGGCAGATAGTTTCTCTCCCTGAAAAGGAATCATTTTCTCAGAGGCAGGTTGGTGCATGGGACAGGGTTGACTCGAACTATACCTAGAGAGCACCAAGCTTTAAAAGAACATTAAAACCTGAATATATCAGGAAGCTGGATGATGCTGGATCCAGACTTCACATCAGAAGAGTTGAATTGAATTCTGGGTTTGCCTCCAGCTAGCTTAATTAATCTCAACAAGTCATCCAGATGTTCCGAGTCTTCATTTCCTCACCTGTGAAATGGTAAGACCCTCAATTTCACAGGGATCTTTTCGAGTTAACAATATTCTCTCCCAGTTCTGGAGGCCAGAAGTTCAAGATCAAGGTGTCGGCAGGGCTGTGGTCCCTCTGCAGGCTGGAGGGAAAGGTCCACCCCAGGCCTCTCCCCTGGCTTCTGCGGGGTTGTGGCTGATCCTTGGTGTTCTCAGGCTTGTGGCTCTGGGCCTCCACCTCCACATGGTGTTCTCTCTGGGCATGTCTGTGTGCAAATCCCCACTTGTTCTAAGGGCACCAGTCATAATGGATTAGGGGCACACCTCACTCCAGGGTTATGTCATCCTAACTATTTACAGCTGCAAAGGCCCTATTTCCAACCAAGCTCACAGTCACAGGTACCAAAGTTAGGACTTCATTGCAGCAATGTGTGTGTGGTGGGGTCACACAATTCAGTTCATACCAAGCTCTCTGATAAGGCTGTATTCAAAGACGTTAGCCTTGTCACTAGTGTTCCCTTTGATATATATATATATATGTCATACATACATTTGTATATGTATATGTGTATATATATGTGTGTATATGTATATATGTATGTATATAATCTCAGTCTTGGCCACCTCCTTGCCAGTCAGCCTAGATAGCTGAGAGGCATTCTGCTGCCCCAGTTCCTGTGAAGGTGTGTGCACAGCCATGCATGGACTCGGTGCGTCTGCTCTGGCGCGCATCACCTGGTCCCCCATGGAGGCACTCCTGCCAGAATCCCTCCTGACAAATAACAAGTACTCACACGAGGCTTTGGTTTCCTCAGTGACCAAGACCTGCAGCTGACTGGTCACAGAATTCGAGGCAGAGGTGTCCCAGTGACCACCTTGTGACGACATGGCAGCCAGCCCTTCTTCCTCTAGCACATGCCTAGCCAGCACCTTGGGCCAGGCCAGCTGAGGGAGACTGGGAGGCCTGTGGTCAGCCTGGCCATGGCAGCCACACTCTTTGCTCTCTGAGATGACGCACAGTCACCTGGATCACCATGAAGCCATGAAGGGTGCCCGGGTACCAGGCGAAAGGAACAGGGCCTGGCCAGGGCTGGGCTGGGAAGGGGCCTCCGACAGAGATCAGGGTGCATTTAGACAAGAGGATTGGCAAAAACAGTGGCTGACAGACAGCAGCAACAAGAACCCAGTGGGCTCCCTGGAGTAGAAGTGGGGACAGGTGGGCAGGTGAGGGGCAGTGGGAGAGGAGGCTGAGAGGCAGCCTGGGGCCACACGGTGCCCTCGGGCTTTGGGGCACACTAGTGTACAGGAGAAATGGATTCTACAGCAGGCCCATGGGCCTCACCCAGGAATTCCCAGTCTTTCCAAGATGGAACAAGGCCACATGGTACACAACCAAGATAAAGGTGGGGGGAGGACCAGGGAGGGGATGGAGGGGTGTGCTTCAAGTGCCACCTGCCGGCACGGGCCTCTCTGGGCAGAGTGGAGCTGTGGAGCTCTGTGTGGGCTTACAGCCGAGCCGGCTCGCCATGCTCACTCAGAACCCCGTGCCCAGTGCAGCACCAGTGCTTTGGGAGGCCCAGGAAGGAGGATCGCTTGAGCCCAGGAGTTCCAGACCAGCCTGGACAATAGGGAGACCCTGTCTTGACGAAAAAAAATTGTTTTAATTATCCAGGTGGGTGGTGCGTGCCTGTTGTTCCAACTTCTTGGAGGCTGAGGTGGGAGGATTGCCTGAGGCCAGGGGGTTGATCCACTGCCCTCCAGCCTGGGTGACAGAGACCCTGTCTCAAAAAAAAAAAAAACCCCACCAGAAATCTGTGCCCAGGCCTGATGCCAGGCACACGAGCACAGAGGCATCTGCAGCGCCCATGCCCTTGCCAGCTAGCTGATGCCATGCAGGAGGGAAACAGGCCCAGCACTGTGGGGCTAGCGGGTAGGAGGGGAGGACACTGCAGGCAGGAAACATGGTGCCAGGGCACCTAGCCAAGAATCAACCTGCTGAGAGGCGTAAGAACCATGCCCACTGCAGGCCAACAGGTGCCTAGAGAGAGTGGGGCATCTTGCAGAGACAGGAGGGCCCCTCTCAGGCCAGGACATGACACTAACGTGGGGTTCCCCATGTCTCCCTCTCAACACACCCCACAGCCCATCAGAGGCTGTGTCCAGCTGCTCCTCCAGGTCCCAAACTTCTCATCATCAACTGTTGTCAGTAGCATCCCACCCAAACTCTGTGCTTATGGACAGATGCCAACTCTCTCCACCAAGAAAGCATTGGGAGAGCACAGCTGCACTAGGGACAGGACCTGGAGGGGTTGATTTCTGTTCTGTGTGCTCACCCCTCCCCTCCTCCTTTGGAGGACACCCCAGTCCTGCGCCATCTCCATCTCAGGCATCCCCTCCCATGATTGTGCTATAGCCCGGCTTCCTCCTTCGGGGAAGGGCAGAGGGAGTGCAGGTGGTCACGCAGTGGCCCAGGAGCCCTGACCCACTCCCCACCCACTGCCCCATCCCACCTACAGACATAGCCACACAGGACCAGCAGAGCAGGGACCTCAGTCTCTTGAATTCCTTCCCTCCTGGGGTCTATACACATTGCTATGGCCCCATCCCAGAGCCAGGCTGGGTATAAACCCTGGAGACAGATGTTGCGCCTCTGAACATCCTGTCTACTCCGCAGTCGAGGGCAGGAGTGTTCCGGGGCAAGCGAGACACACGCTTTCTGGGTTGGGTGGTCCTAGTGAAGGAAAGAAAGGACTTTCATGGCAGCACTGGGGGTGGGGCAGAGGGTAGGCAGATGTGGGGCAATGTGTACAGCAGAAGGGCACAGGCAAACAGGCAAAGATGTGGGCGAATGTACTTTGCACATGCAATTGACATGAAGTGGGGGGACAGACAGAGGACTGCAGTAGGCTAAACAGTGGCTCCCCAGAATATCTGTCCACCTGGAGCCTCAGCATGTGACCTTCTTTAGAGTAAGGGAAGGGAACACAAGACATCCTGCTTTATTCTGGCAATTGCAAGGTGCAAGTTGGGGCTGGAATGTGGGCCTGGAGGAAGTGGGGGAGAGGAGGCTGGGGAAGAAAGCAGGAGCCAGATGGCTCAAGGCCGTGGAGCTGGACTTTGTCCTTGAGGCCACAAGGGGCCACTGAAGGGGGCTGAGAGGAGTGGCCAGGCATCCGGGTGAGGACACTTCCTCTGGCCTTGATGTGGAGGATGGGTGCAGGGCTGGGGCCACCGTCCAGGCAAGAGGGGACAGGGTCTGGGTCAGGAGAACCTGGCAATGTAAGGGGTGATGATGGAGAGAAGGAATCAAGGGCACCCCCAAGTTTGGGGTGTGGAGGGAAGAACTTTGTGACATCCAGGTGGCAATGGAGCTGTGGACCTGGAACCCAGGAGACACTGATGTCACTGTTGTCCCCCAGAAGAGAGGCATGAAAAAGAGACTGGGACAAGTGGCCAGAATTGGGGGAAGATAACCAGGAGGGGCGGGCACGAGGAGGGAGGCCATAGGAAGGAGGCCACGCAAGCAGGGGCAGGTGGAGGAAGAGGCCTGGGGGTTTGACAGGAGGCAGATGAGTTGTCTGGAAGCCACCACCTCTCAAGGAAGGCGATGCCAGCTGGCCTGGGCTCTGGGGAGGCAGATGGGAGAATGCACAGCACCCACCCACTGCAGCTCAGGAGAAACCAGGCCAAAGGGGGCTCTCGACTTGGAAGGTGTGGGATGGCACCATGTGATTTTGAGATGTTCAGGCCTTTTAGGGAGGTTGGGATGGGCAGACCCAAGGCTGGTGGCCAGGGGATGAGGGCCAGAGGACGGAGGACATGGGGATGGGAGCCCTGGAGGACGGGTGGGCTTGGCTAAGGAGAGGACATTCTGGCCACTACATGTCCCCTTTTCCTGAGGACAACCTCTGGACGCTTCTCTCCATTGTAGCCCACAGAGCCCACCCAGGCGGACCCGACGTGGCTGTCACGAAGAGAAGAGCCCAAGGCTTGCGTCTGGAACATGTGAGTTCAAGAAGCCTGGAGATCACCCAAGGGAACTCACCTGGGGACAGCTGGGCCCAGGAGCCTGGGGTGGAGACCTGGTGTCACAGGCCAGTGTTTGAGCATCAGAGTGGCGTCAGCCAGGCGGTGGGCTAGGAGGTCCCAATACTCATCCCTTCCCCAAAACAACAAAACAATGAATAAACAACATGCTCAAAGAAACGAGACAGCGGTGTGCTGAGGACCACCAGCTCCTGCTCCTACAAGTCTTCGGGCAACATGAGAAGTGACAAGCACCGACCCGAACTATGAGGACAAAAAAGGCGCTTCAGAGGCCAAGCAAGGGCCTTCACTGTGGTTCCCTTGAGGTCCTTGAGGTTCTGGCTGGGTTGAGCAAGAAGGGGGAACAGAGCATGCATCAGAGACGCCACCTGCCAGCAGCCCCAGCCCAAGAGCCCCCAGGGGGACCTCCTTGCCCTGCCTGTGCACACGTGGGGGGTTGTGCTGAGCTCCGAGGGAATGTCTGCCATTCACCGTAGCACAGGCTTGACCACAGTCACCCAGGAAGCAGGGCCAGGAGCAGACCCATCCTCAGATGCCAGGGAACTGGCCTTAGTGCCAGCCATCTGTGACACCTCCCTCTGGCAGCCCTGCAGCTTCTGCTTGGTTCCCTCTAGGGACAGGACCCTCACCTCTTCAGGAAGCTCACGGTCTTAGGGATCCCATCCTCAGCCTCCCCTGCTTTCCGCTCTAGGGTTGAGAAGAACAGGCAGCCGTGGTCCCAGCCCATGTCAGCCACAGCCATTCTTCGTGGAACTCAAGGGGCAGTGAAGAATGAGTCTCAGGCCCTGCTCCAGGTGGTGTCAGCATTGCCCAGGACCCTTCTTTTCTCTGTGT
This sequence comes from Callimico goeldii, assembly GCA_963573925.1. Lineage (NCBI taxonomy): Eukaryota > Metazoa > Chordata > Mammalia > Primates > Cebidae > Callimico > Callimico goeldii. Next base: position 9,104 of record CAUYOR010156650.1, read on the forward strand.
GACATTGCCATGGCAGCGGGCATGCAGTGTGCAGTGGTGGGAGATAGCTGTGAAGATGGTCACCCTCTCCTTGCAGGCAGGGCAGTAAGAAGCCACAGTCCCCCACCAGGAAGGCCAGGCATGCCTGACCCCACTCAAAGAGCCTTGGCTGTCCCCTTTCCACCCATGGCGTTTCTCGGGCAGAGGCCCACTGGTCCTCTCCACGTGCATGCGGTTGATCCTCGGCTGTGGCTGCCACCTTCCTCGCCTTCCCTCTCCTCTCTGCCTTCTCTCTGCCCAGGAGCTGGCTCCAAGGGGTGGGTAGGTCACGAGGCACCACATCTGCACTGCTCTCCCCTCTGGGGCTCTCGGGACACAAATCAGCCACCCATGTGGGAAGCAGGTACTGAGGGGTAATAGCTGCTCTCTAAATTTAGACAGAGAACTCCCCAGAGAGCTGGCAGAAATATCCCAAGCCTTCCTTTGTGAGGCTTGCAGGCAGAGAATGAGGAGGGGGCAGCAAGAACCCAGGGACATGGGGTGGCAGGGCTAAGAGAGGGTGACAGAGGAGAAGGCCCGCACCTGGGCTGGACCACAGCCTGGAACTCCACCCTGGCTGGGGTGGCCCACATTCAAGGGCAGGCCAGGTCCTCTCTGCAATTTGGGAGCTGCCTCCTTCCTTCCTCTTGCCACGCGGGTGGCTTGCCAGGTGACCAAGGCCTGGGCCAGTGGCTCCCCTCCTGCCTGTCCCTCGGCCTATGAGAAAGAGTCACCCAAGGGCAAAGGCAGTTCCCTGGAGTTACCGCTCCCCAACCCCGAACTTCACTGTCCTCATCCAGAAGCAAACAAGAAGTACAGCTAACAGCACAGCTTGTCCTCAGGGTCACGGCGCCAGTGATGAGAGGGAGGAGACCCTCACCTGTCCCTGGAGCTGCTGTTACCATTACCCAACTAGCTGCTACGAGCAAGTTGGAAGCCTCAGGATGGCTTCCAAGGGTGGCCCACCTGGAGGCCCTGTCCTGGGGGGCACCAGCCTCCATCAGCTGGGACTCCCTGGCTCCAACTGTGCCCCCAATTGCAGCAGGGACTTGGGCAAGTGGCAGTGGTGGGCAGGAGAGGTGCTGGGTGAGCCCGGACACCAGAGCAGCAAGGGGCTCAGCAGTCTGAGGGTTGGGAGGGGTCTGGGTGCAGGAACCCAACAGGGCCCAGGCTGGGCCTTGTAGTGCTGGAAGGAGGTGGGGAGTGGCAGAGGGAGGCAGCCAGACAAGCCAACAGGTGCTATGACAACACGCAGGGGCAGAGGCCCCCAAGGAGTGAGATGAGAAAATCCCGCAGCCTCTAGGAGCCCCTCTCCACCCCTACAGACATCTGAGCCAGGGCCGGCACTCGCCACAAGCCCCCTCCTGGGCCCAGCCACCAAGAAATAAAGGTGTGTGCACCCTGTCTGCCTGTCTCGTGCCTTATCTTGTTACCTGAAGAAGGATGTTCCTGTCGGGGGTGGGGGGAGGATGCTGAAGTGTGGCCAAAAAGGCAGGTGGGCCTTCCTGCTGAGCTGGGCAGAGCAAGGGAGGGGGCTCCGCAGCACGGGAGCCAGGCCATCTGGGCACGCCCTTGGCACCCCCAGTACCCCCAGCCCTGTTGTTTCACCCCTGGTGGCTCCCCTCTCTCCTGGGGCATGCGGGAAAGTCACATGCTACCCTCTTTCCTCCTTTCCCGCTGCATGGGGTCTGGACGGAGGCTCCTTGTCTCCCCTCACCTCCCTTCCCCTGTCCTGCCCAGGGGTGCGGGTGGCTGGTTCTCCCAGTAAAAGGATTATATCATCTGTAATGTATATCCAGACACATGTGCGCTGCTGCTTGGGAAGACAAGACAAGGAGAGGGAACCTGTGCAACTGGCCGGAGGGGAATTGTATTGAACCTGAACCTGAGCCCTGCCGGAATGGGGGTGTTAATGGCTCGCCAGGTCCTGGCCCCCAGAAATCAATCGCTGCACAGGCTGGTGCTCTCTGCTCTGCCCCCTCCTTTCCCTCTCGTCTACCTCCCATCTCTCCCTGCGGCTCACACCCCTGGGCGCTTGGCTTCCTGGCTGGCCTGCCTTTGACCTCCTCTGCAAATGAGATTTCAGAGCCACTATAAGCCATTTTGTTTCAATGTCTGGGCATGGCTCCATTGGGAGCTGCTGTGGACAGGTAGGGTGCTTCTGAAGGCGTGGCAGCTGGTAGTGGGATGCGTCCAGAAGATGCTGGCTGAAGCACTTCAGATCTGGGATGGGTGCAGAGGGAGGAGTTGGAGGGACAGTGAGGGGGTTGTCATGTGAGCAGATTGCTTCAACTGCAGAAGGAACCTCTGTAGGACCCAGAAATAAAGGTGTGTGCACCCTGGCGCCGGGGCCCGTAGATGTGACCCAGGTTCCATGCAGGATGACAGGCAGGGAGGACCCGGCACAGCAGGGTAGCCTGGGACTTCGGCGTTGACAGCCATCACCTTTCTCACAGTCTCTCCCCAAAACCTCATTCACCTGGACAGTGGCCCAGATTCAGGACCTGAACAAAATGCCCCTTAACAGGTCCAGGTGCCTGCAGCCAAAGCCGTCCATGTCAGTCGGGCCAGCCACCCAAGGCCCTGCCAGGCTAACGACGTCTCTACCCCAAGCAAAGCGCCGCTCCCTGGCCCCTCCACCTTGCCCGCGGCTGGCAGTTCCTGGGGCTGCTTTCAGGGTCTCTGGAGAGCACCTCTGGGGTTCAGGAGGGCGTGGGGTCTCACAGGAAACAAGATGGCCCCTTCACAATGGCCACCCCCAAGGAAGGAACAAGAAGGACGGCAGTGGCCTTGGTGTTCAGATGGAATGGAGGGTGAGGGGCACAGAGGAAAAGGCGAAGACTGGGGCGCCCTGCCACTCCCATCAGCAGCAGATGGACCCAGCTGCTTTGGAGTCAGAGGCCCAGCTGTGCCCTCGGTTCTGCGAAGCAAACTTTCACTCACTCAAGTTCCCTTTGGGAGTGTTCTGCATTTTATTCTCCAGCTCTGGGGATGAAGAGGGGACCGCTATTTCCTGAGGCAACTCGGAGCAGGCCTGGTCTTTGCATGCTCCTTCTCCAGCAACGGATGGTCTCGTTGCCTGGAGAGCAGAGACACTGGGAGGGCTGGAGTGGGAGCTGTGCAGAGACGAGGGCGGATTATTCAATCCAAATGTTTCTCCCCCAGCCTCTCAGCCCTGAGTCACTAAAGCACGGCATGGTGGTGGTGGTGGGGGTTGTTAACCAACCTTTGTAGAAACTCCTCTGAGTCAGCTCACCCACCAAGCCTTTGGTGATCGGCTGAGCACCCAGGCCACGGGCACAGCTGTCCTACGTCCTCTCCAAACAGGAGGGGCCCTCGGTGGAGGGGGGAATGTGAAAGCCAGCCCCCTGTTTTTAGGGCACAGCTTCTATGGTAGCTGCATATGCTCGCCTTCGTGGCAGGTCCTGGGCAGCCTGGCCCCCCAAGGCTGTAGGGGAGAGCCCCAGTGCAGCCCCACGAGGCCCAGCGTCCAGAGCAGGGACAGGGTTGCAGGGCCAGTGGCCTCCTTCCAGGAGGGACTCTGCTGCTGTCAAGGCTGAAAAGGTGCAGAGGAACAGTCTGGCCCAGAGCAGGGCGGGCAGGCCTGGCTGGCAACAGCAGGACCCTCCCAGCTCACTCACCATGGCTTGAAACTGCACAGATAGGAGGGCCCTTGGAGATCATATGGTCCCACCTCTCTCCCCAAAAGTACAGACCAGGAAATGGAGACCCAGAGATGGGGCAGGGACCTGGGCTCCAGAGGCAAAGCTGCTGCCCTTGTCTCTTCCAGGGGTAATGACTCAGGGGAATTCAGCGCTGCCGCAGACACAGCCAGGCAGCCAGTGGAGCTGCTGGCATCCCAGCCCTCCCTGGCCGCACCTTATTCTGTGCTCCCTGGGCAGAGAAGACACCCCTTGATGCTCATATCCTCCTGCTGGGTCTCAACCTCTCCTCCACTGCAGGCAGGAGGCCAGGCTCATGCACCGCTGGCCTGGGAGCCCCAGAAAGGCCAGGTGCACACCTCGGACGGCTGCCTCCCCCCTCTCCCCGCCCCACGCAATCTTCCGCACTCACGCTCGTTCAGGCTCTAGGCTTCTGAACTCAGCCAGCCCGAGGCCCATCCTACTTTGCCACTACACTATCGTGCCACCACCAGGGAGCCACGGCCTCAGTTTCCCAGGCTGTAACATGGGGACAATCTCCTCAGACTTCCAGAACTGCCGTAAGGATAAAATGAGGTCCTTGGTGCCAATGGGTGTGACCTGTGGTACAAGGGAGAAAGCTAACGGGACCTGATGACAACACCCGCTCCCTACTTGCTCCCAGCCCCTCCCTCAACATCCTGGCTCCACCCCTTCCAGGCACTGAGGCTCAAATGCTATTACTAGTAGCCAGAATCTGACATATGAGAATAAGAGGAGACACTGCAGGGGGACCCGGGGTGGGGGCAGAATTGGCAGCCCTGTCAGCCAAACTTTATACCTTCTCCACCGTGGAGCGGGAGATGGCTCTGGGTACCTCAGTGCAGATTCTGCGGGGCAACCGTCCCCCTAGCCCAGGCCCAGCCTAGTTCAGGGCCCCCAACCCCACTCCGGCGCCCCAAGCTCCGAAGTCCCCACTCAGTAGCACCATTGGGGACCGGGAAGCGCAGGGCGCGTCGTGCAGGACAGGCAGAGAGGGCAGAAGCTTGCAGGTGGGAGGAAGGCGGGCGGGGGCGGGGGAGGTGGAGGGAGACGCCGGGAAGGCCGCGGCCCCTCCCCGCTCCCTCCCTGCGCGCCGCCAGCTACATTGCCCCTCCTGGGCAGGGGGCGGAGAAGACGGCGATGGGAGGGGAGGAGGCGGTGGCAGAGGCGGAGGAGGCGGCGGTGGCGGCGGCGGCGGGGGCGGGATTTGGAGTTTCCCTCCGCAGCGGCGGCGGCTGCCCCTCAGCTCCTGGCAAGGCCGCCGCCCGGGGTTCCAGTGGCGTTCGCCGGCAGCAGTGGCGCTTCCCGCCGCCCGAGCCTCAGAAACTTCCCGGCCGCGACGCAGGGAACAGGCTCAGAGAACCGAGCGGAGCAGAGGTGAGTGGAGCACGCGACGTCCTGGGAACCCCCACCCCACCCCACCCCACCCGGCCTGGCTGACCCCCCCCGACGTGCACCCCCTCCTCCACCCCGCACCCCCAAAGTCCTGACAAGGCACTCCCCACGAAGCCGGCGCACGCGCCCCTAGGAGACCCATTGGGTGCTGCCGCCGCACACCCGTGCACCCCTCCCGTGCACCTCCCGTGTCCGCTGCCACTTAGACCGGCTGCACACTCGCGCGCACACAAACCACGCACCACAGAGCCAGGTCCCTGTAATGCACACACTAGCAGCCCCTGTACCACTACTCACCACTGTCCCCAACTCATGCCAACCCACCGAGACCCTGCCACGCCCCAGTACACACCCAGGCGCACACGCACGCTTCCAACACATCTCTGCTATACCTTCACTAACATAGCTCCCCCTACCATGCCCTTGCCACCTTGAACTCCCCATATCCCATGACAGACACCCCACCCAGGTTCCCAGCCCAGAGACACTGCAGTCCACCCACCTGGGAGCGAGGTCCCATCACAAATCCACATCCCAGCGGCCGACACTCCCCACGTCCCAGGCACACACCTCCAGCATCTCCAGCGCGCACTCTCATCCGCCCCAGCACGCGCGCACACCTGCTGGATTCACGCTCTCCAGCACCCTACCCCGCCCCCATCACAAATAGCCTTCGACACCCCCAGCACATCTCTGAGTCCCTCCCTCCCAACACCTGGCACGCGGGCTCTAGAGGCTGCAGCATTTGGTGGCATCCCTGCCAGGCACCTCTGGCTCTCCTTCGGCAGCGGCTCATCAGCCTTCGGCTCCCCAGGTGCTTCCCTAAACAGACCTTGAGACACCCCAGCGACTGGCTTGGCCTCTTCCCTAAGAGATAAAGAAGGCACTTGGGGTGCAAGGTAGGGTACTTAGATGCGGAGGCAAGGGGCCGGGGGGAGGGGCGGGGTGGAGGCGGAGAGAGCCTGCCGCTGAAATGGAGGCGGCCCAGGTGGGACCAAAGGGGCGCCAGCTGCCCGACCAGCGCGTAGTAGGTGGGTTCCATGCGGGCTGGCGTCCGCGCGCGCTGTCTGGGTGCCGGCCTGTGTGTGTGTTACGGGGAGAGCTGTATGTGCACGTGTGCTTATGCGTGTCGGGGTGGGGGAGGAGTGTGTAATCGGCAGAAGGAAAAGCAGGAGCAGCTCCCTCAGGCAACAATTGGTTTCATTCATTCATGCCTTCTTTGTTAACGAGCATTTCTTCCGCGAGCGCCGGGCGCGTGCCAGGCCCTGCACTGAGGACTGGGGCCAGCTTGGGGCCGGGCACACACACGTTCCTGCCTTGGAGGAACTCCCAGTCCCGCGAGGAGACCCACCATCCCCAGCAGAAAGTGGATTTGATGGAAAAGACATTGGATTTGGCAGACACGCTGTCGCTGGGACTTGTGCTCTTGGCCATGTGACCCGGCCGCGACAGCCGAAATCCTGCCACTCGGCCCGGCGGGAACGGTGCATTTCGGGGTGGGAAGGCGGCGCGGCGCCGCTCTCGGGAGGCCCCCGGGACCAGAGGGCGCACTCGGCACGCGCGAGGCCTGCAGACGGCGGCTTCCTCGCGGCCTCCAGGGGGCGCTGGCCCGGCCGGGCGGAGGCCCGGGGCGCCCGGTGGGGGCGGGGGCGGGGGCGGGGGAGGCGGGCGCAGCGCCCACCCTGCGACGAGCAGCGAGCGCGCGGCCTGGCTCCGCCCGCCGGAGGGGGCCAGGAGAGGCCCGGGCGCGCGACGCGGCCTCTCCCTGCACAGCCCACCCGGGAATGGCTGCGGGGCTCGGCGGCGCCCAGAGCTGGCGCTGCTGGGGGCCTGAGTGGGGGCAGTCAGGCGAGGGTCGCCGTGAGAGGGGGTTAGGAGGTTGGCTGCGCTCAGCCCTGCAGTGCGGAGGCCGCAACAGGTTCCCGTTTGTCCTGTTGCTGGCGCTGCGGGCGCTGTGGGCCCTGAACTCTGAGCTCTGACTTTGGAGATTGAGCCCCTCATGGCCTCCTCATGAGCCCCTTATGGCCCCCTCCTAAATTATTTCTCCGGATGGGAGGGCTTGCCAGCACGGCTCCGCAGTTAGGTTCAGGGAGCCCCTCGCCCAGTCGGGAGCCAGGGACTCTTGGATCCCGGGCTTCCCCTCCCTTCACCATTTCGGAGGTTGCCTCTCTTCATCCTCATCCTAGCCTAGCTCCTCTCACCTCCAGGGAGCCCTTTCCAGAGTGGCCTAAGCACCTCTGGAGCTCCCTCTCCAGCCAGACTGAGCCCCCAGGCGGAAGAGCGGAGAACACCGCTGTCCAGCTCCCGGCTGCTCACAGCCCTGTGCCACCCCCACTGGCCACAACCAGACTGGCACATGGCAGAACCTCGGTGGTGCCTTCAACCCCTGCCCACTCTGAGCTCCCACCCGGGCTGGGCACCAGTGTACACCTCCACCACTGTGGGGCTAGGCTGAGATAGGAGGAGGGAGAAGACACAAGACACTGAGAAAGGGGGAAAGTGACCACACTGGGGAGCACAAAGGAGGGAGACTACTGGCTCCGAGTTGGGAGGGCTGCCTGGAGGAGGGGACCTAAAGAAAGAAGCAGAATCTCAGAACCTGGGCAGGGGGCATAGGAGGGAGGCCTGGGCTGGGGTCCATGCCCACTGGGCAAGAGGAGAAGGAAGGGCACAGTCCAGCTGCCCAAAGCCCCTGGATGCAGGAATTAGGACTCATCTTAGAGACAGGGACATGGAGGTGTGGCCAGACAGCAGCCCAGTGCCAGGGTCCTGGGAGTCCCCGCTAGCAGCCCACTGCCCAGAAGGGAGGGGGAGGGGAAACTTGAAGCCCCTTAGAGATCTCCATCTGGCCGTGGGGAAGATCTAGGCCTCGAACGGCACCGCTCACACTCACCCACCCCACCCCCAGCTTTCCATCACCTGCCCTCTTCCGTAACCGTGACCTCAGACATTTTCTCCTCTGACTCCATGGCTCCTGAGAGGAGTCTCTGGCCAGACCTGCGGACCGACTGGCCGTAATGATTCCCACTGTGGGACTCGCAGTGCGCTTTCCATTTTCCACTCCTTAGAGAATGTGTGGTGCCCATCCTCGTGTGCATAACTTTGATTTCTTTTACTTTAGTTCCTTAGATTCCCAAAAGTGGTCAAAGGGTTGAGACTTTTTCCTAGCTCTTGATATTGCCAGATTAATTTCCAAAAGGGCTATACCAATATATACCCTGCAACAGTTGAACAGCACGTTGATTTCACAGCAATTTTGCCAGCACTGGGTGTTCTCAAACATGAGGACATTTCTAGCACAGAATGTGGAAAGTGTTACCTCGTTGGTCATTGTTACTTTTTTCGAGTTGCTTTCCTTCCACGCCTGAGCTTGAACCTTCCCCCAAATATTTGTAAGGCCACTGCATTCCCTCCTTCCTGCAATATGCAGTGTTTTCAGGTTCTTTGCGCATTTATCTACAGGGGTCTTAACCTTTTGGTTGGGTATGAGCTTTATCTTATCTATTGTACATTTTCCTTCAACACTGTTATTTGCTTTTGTTGGGCTTTAAGCAGAGAAGGGACTTTTAGCCAGACCAGTGTTGTGGACACCTCCCCCTGGCCTGGTCTCCTATCTCAGCGCTCACCACACCTGAGACCTCGTGCAGTGACCTGGCTATTGTGCCCACGGAGGAAAGGATGGAGGCCACCAGCCTTGGTTGAGTGGATGGCATTCTGACATTGGGCAGGGCAGGGCAGGGTGGAGGGCAGGTCGTTGAAGGCCTGGAGGCCAGGAGACTGTTGTGCAAGACGTGACAGTGACCTGGCCTAGAGCTGATGAATTTGAGCCCTTGGCTAGGGCAGGGGACAGGGGACAGAGGCGTGGATGTGAGAGAGATTTAGCTGGAAACTACATCTCTCCACTTTGATCAGCCAAGGGGGGAGCCAGGGGTCACTCTTAGGATCAGTTTAGGGCTGGGAGCTCAGGGCTCCTGGGTGCTTTTGACCAGTGCTGTGTGAGTGAAGCGGGCTGGGGTGGGAGGTGCCCAGGAGCTTCCCCTGCCTGTCTAGCCCTGCAGCAGAGCTCTGGGCCAAAGCTGCAGAAAGTTTCTGGTCCTGCTTCCTCCTCCCCTGGGCGATTTCAGTGGCATCCCACGTTTGGCCAAGCTGGTATCTATGAGCCCATTACAGAGATGGTGCCACTGAGATCCAGGCAGGGGAGAAGATGGTCCAGTATCACCGAGTGAGTTGAGTTGGAGGCAGCTTCTGCGACAGGGGGGCTGGGCTCTTGTCCCCACCCCTCCCCCTGCCTCCCGAGGCCAGGCTGGCGCCGGCCAGGGGAGCCGCAGCTGGTCCCCTGCTGGGCCCCTGACCTGCCCTTGGCCTCTGCCCCGACCCCGTCCCGCCTCGGTGGAAGCCCCAGCTCAGCCGACTCGCAGGTCCCACCCGACTGCTTCCTTCGGCTAGCACCCGTTGGCTCACCGGCGCCCAGGCCCGCCCCCGCAGCCCCGCCCCGGCCCGCCCCTCGGAGTTGTAACTCCACGTCCCAAGGCTGTCTCCAAGGTGGAAGCTGGGTCCAGCTGCCAGGAAGCGGCCGCTGAGCGGGCGCGCTGGGCTCGGCTTCCACGTGCGAGCCTGCACCGCCGCCCCACCTTCTCCTAGCGGCCGGGCCTAGGGACTCCCTGCCCCGGGACGGCGCCCCGCGTTCCGCCGTGGCAGTGGCCGTGGCCAGAACGTCCACGCGCAGTCGCCTACCGCCGGATCGCGCTCCAGGTCTCTCTCCTTTTGTTCTCTCCTGAGGGTGGGGGGAGATGGGGGACCGGGGGCCAGGTCACCTCTGAGAGGACTCGCTGAGGCCCAGCACCTCTGCTCCGCCTCTGTTTCCCTGGCCCACCTGGCCGTGGGGGAGATCTGGGTCTTGAAAAGCACCCCTCACACTCACACCCCCCCAGCAAAGTCGGAAGCTGGAACTTGGGGAGCGATCGCGGGCAGGCCGAGAGAGAGGAGCAGAAAGGGGGTATGGAGGTAGACCGCTGCGGCCTCGGGGTACCCCAAGATGAGCCTCGAAGGGGCGGTTAGATGCTCAACCCTTTTCTGGAGGACCTTTCCCCGTGCTGAGCGGCCGCCTCGGGGGTTTTCTTGGGGCACCTTATTGGGAATCCTCACGGTGGGGGGCCCTGGGCTCCCGCCTTCAGGACGCCCTCGGCCCGCCGGGAACTCACACTGCGCCTTCCCTCTCTCCGTAGTGCCCGTGGCCCGACGTGTCAGAAGCCGAGCGCCGATGGAGGGACTGGGGCGCTCGTGCCTGTGGCTGCGCCGGGAGCTGTCGCCCCCGCGGCCGCAGCTGCTGCTCCTGGACTGCCGCAGCCGCGAGCTGTACGAGTCCGCGCGCATCGGTGGGGCGCTGAGCGTGGCCCTTCCCGCGCTGCTGCTGCGCCGCCTGCGGAGGGGCAGCCTGTCGGTGCGCGCGCTCCTGCCGGGACCGCCGCTCCAGCCGCCCCCGCCTGCCCCCGTTCTCCTGTACGACCAGGGTGGGGGCCGGCGCCGGTGCGGAGAGGCCGAGGCTGAAACTGAGGAGTGGGAAGCCGAGTCGGTGCTGGGTACCCTGCTGCAGAAGCTGCGGGAGGAAGGCTACCTGGCCTACTACCTCCAGGGTAGGTGCCGCGGGGCCCTCCTTTCCAGGGTGTTCGGGATTCCTTTGACCTTAGGCCAGCCCTACCTCTTGTTTTCCAAAGCGGGTTGAGGCCCCCCTCCCCTGATGACCTGCCAGGCTGCTCTGAGAGGAGGGGAGCCCCGAGTATGACCTCCGGCAGGTTCTTCACTCTCCGAAGCCCCAGTCTCTGAGTCTGGAAAATGGGGGTTTGGCCTGACCTGAGCTAGTTCCGAGGATGCTCAAAAGGGAAGTACAAAGCTCGGGCTCCACAAAGAGCAGCAGGGAGGGGGTGGGAGACTGGGGGGAACAGGCCCAGGGCAGAGACAGGGTTCTCATGAATCCAGAGCCAGCCGTCGCCAAGAAAGGTCCACTGGACTGTATTAGGGACATATAAAGTGTCAGCTTTCCAGCCTGGGAAAAGAGTAGTACCTGTAAACAGAGGTGCTGGGTTCTTGGGACTTTACAGCCATTCTGGTGGAATGTTACATTCTCCCCCAAGCTCCCCACATCTTGGGGTCCCACTTCATCTCTGAGGGTGCTCCTGGTCTTGCTGGATCAGAAGACACCCAGGCAGAGAACTGACATCTGGGCTCTTCCTTGTCTTTAACTGATGGCCACAGTCCTCCCTGAGGCTGGCAGTACATCTAGACTCTGTTGAGCCCTCACACCTGCCTCAGCTTGACCCTAGGGGTGTAAGATTCTCTTGGGTGGCTCAGCATGAGCCCAGCTTCTTGCAGCCCCAGCAGCTGCAGTGGACACTTGCTGTCCAGAGCAATGGCCAAGAGTGCTCAGTGAGGGTGGCTAGGGTCGCACGTGGGCACCAGGACACACCAAGCTGCTGGCTTTTGTGTTCCCTTTGGGGACATTTGCAAACCCCCTGAGTTGTCTAGGGTCAGCTCCCCAGCCCCAGACAGAGGCACTTGGCTGCCCAGGAGGCCAGATCAGCAGGCCCCATACCCTCTCCCCAACAGGTGGCTTCAGCAGATTCCAGGCCGAGTGCCCTCACCTGTGTGAGACCAGCCTGAGTGGCCGTGCCAGCTCCAGCTTGGCCCCGCTGCCCAGTCCAGCACCCGTGGTGGGGTTGGGCAGCCTGTGCCTGGGCTCTGACTGCTCTGATGCAGAATCCGAGGCTGACCGCGACTCCATGAGCTGTGGCCTGGATTCGGAGGGTGTCACACCCCCCCCAGTGGGGCTGCGGGCATCCTTCCCTGTCCAGATCCTGCCCAACCTCTACCTGGGCAGCGCCCGGGATTCAGCCAACTTGGAGAGCCTGGCCAAACTGGGCATTCGCTACATCCTCAATGTCACCCCCAACCTCCCAAACTTCTTCGAGAAGAATGGTGACTTTCACTACAAGCAGATCCCCATCTCCGACCACTGGAGCCAGAACCTGTCGCAGTTCTTTCCGGAGGCCATTGCATTCATCGGTGAGTCCACCCCGCCCGCCTTCCCACCTTTCCACCTCTCTACTCCCCACCTCTCCGCCCCCCACATCTCCCCACCACCTCTCCACCCCCCACCTCTCCCCACCACCTCTCCACCCCCCACTCTCTGCCCCCATCTCTCCACCGCTCCACCCCCACCTCTCCACCTCTCCACTCCCCACCTCTCCACCTCTCCACCCCCCCACCTCTCCACCTCTCTGTCCCCCACCTCTCCACCTCTCCATCCACCCACCTCTCCACCTCTCCGTCCCTCACCTCTCCACCACTCCATCCCTCACCTCTCCACCTCTCCATCCACCCACCTCTCCACCTCTCCATCCCGCACCTCTCCACCTCTCCATCCACCCACCTCTCCACCTCGCCAGCCCACACCTCTCCACCTCTCCATCCACCCACCTCTCCACCTCTCCAGCCCCCACCTCTCCACCACGCCGGCCC
>CAUYOR010156651.1:0-40792 GCA_963573925.1 Callimico goeldii
AAAAATTAGCTGGGCATGGTGGCGCGTGCCTGTAATCCCAGCTACTCAGGAGGCTGAGGCAGGAGAATTGCCTGAACCCAGGAGGCAGAGGTTGCGGTGAGCCGAGATCGCGCCATTGCACTGCAGCCTGGGTAACAAGAGCAAAACTCTGTGTCAGAAAAAAAAAAGATTAATAAAGGAAATCCTTTATAACTTAAAAACAAAATCAAAAGGAATCCCTGAGCTTCAGTTTACAGATGGGCTACAACAGAGTGCATGATGTGTATACATCTATATGACTGGGTAGCATAGACTGCGCAGAACCTCCTGGCCAAGGTGGCCTGGGCGCTGGGGGGACTGACTTCGCCAGGAGGAAGGAGGAGCATTTCCCGATTTATTTTCCTTATTTATTTTCTTAGAGGAGATAACTTTTTATAATCCATCCCCACCAAAGGGGGTGCTTTTTCCTAATTCATTAAAAGTCTTGCACCAAGTTGGCAGCATAAATATTAATAAAGATCAAGAAGAGTCCTTGGATAGCTGTGATAGAACATTGGTCTAGAAACACGTAGGCCCAAGTTTAAGTCTTTCCTGAGTCACTAACCATGAATGTGGCCTTAACTTCTCTTAGTCTCGTTTCCTCATTTGCAAAGTCAGGTGAATTACTTCACAATGTTGCTGTGAGCATTGAAGATGGTAAGTCTTCATCTAGTGAACATACACTGAGCACTTACTATGTGCCGGGTACTTTGTTAAGCTTTGCAGATACAGAGCTGCAAGAGACATAGGCCTTTAGTCCTTGCCCTTGGAAAGCTCCATGGGATGCAGACGGACCCATAAATTATAATGCATTACAATCTTTAACGTGAAAGATTCTATGGACTTATAGAGGATTAAAAGGCCCAAGGCCCTCTTTTTCTTTTTCTTTTTTTTTTTTTTTTTTTGAGACAGAGTCTTGCTCTATTGCCCAGGCTATAGAGTGGTGTGATCTTGGCTCACTGCAAATTCCACTTCCTGGGTTCAAGTGATTCTCATGCCTCAACCTCCTGAGTAGCTGGGATTATAGGCACCCACTACCACGCACTGCTAATTTTTTTTGTATTTTTAGTAGAAACAGAGTTTCGCCTTTTTGGCCAAGCTACTTTCGAACTCGTGATCTCAAGAGATCCACCTGCCTCAGCCTCCCAAAGTGCTGAGATTACAGGCATGAGCCAAGAGGTCCTCCTAATGTAAGACCCCCTGACTTCCAATGCTACTCATTAGAAATTTATATAGCTAGATGACTTCAGATCTATAGTACTACATGCATCTGGATAGGAATAAAAAAGACACTGGTACGGAGCACCTCTGCCACAAAGTTACCTTCTTGCAAATCAGAAAGAGAAATCTCTTCTAGACAGATAAGTTGCAAAAACGTCGCTCTTCTGCAAAGATTAATCAGAAGAAGGCATCCTTTTGGTGGGCCAGGGCATAGGAGGACCAGATTGGAGTCATCTCTTATACACAGGGCCACTGTATAGGGCACGACCTCAGCCAGTAAACCTGGTATCTTGGCAGTGTAAAATACTGCAGGACACAGCATACACATATATATGTGCATGCAATTTGGGGGAAGGAATAATTTTGTGAACTTGGCCTATGTAAACAGACTGATACACTCCTGGAAAAGACGGGAGCAGTTTGCAAAAACTAAGAACCACGTGCCAGCTTTACCATTGAGCAGAAGAGGATTTTGCAGAGGTGTTATCAGAGCCCACCAGGAACACAGAAACGATTCTGGGGGGTTAGAACAGAAGGAGTGTAAAATGCAGGGACTGGTCACCAAGGCCATGGGATTGCCGAGACGTCAAACAGGAGACGCTGAGCCAACCTACATACTGGCGATGGCAGGAAGCTAATGTCACTCTTAGGTGGGGGTGACAGAGAGGAGTCAGTTTTGTTGGAGCCCAGAGGCCAGGACCACTTTATGGAAAATGAGGCCACAGTAGGCCTAGGCAGTGTGAGCGGTCTCTGCAGAGAGACAGAGCCGTTCTGGAGATGTAGGTGAAGGCAGAGGAGGAGGGGAAGAAACCCACTGGCCTCTCCTTTTCTCTACTTCTTCAGTCTCACTCAGATACTTCCCTGGCTGATTCCAGATCGTCCAACTACAAGGAACCCTGGAAATGCAGCTGGTACAGCTCAGTACTCTGCTATCCGAAGCAGGCCGGTGCAGTGATGGAAAGACATCTGAAGGCTCCAGGTTGGTACGGAGAGTAGGAAGACAATATGAGACAGAACTGAGTAACCACAGAATGATACAAAGTTCTTTTTTATAAAGCTGCATAGAAAGAAGCAATGTAGGCCCAGCACGGTGGTTCACGCCTTTAATCCTGGCACTTTGGGAGGTTGAGGCAGGCAGATCACTTAAGGTCAAGAGTTTGAGGCCAGCCTGGCCAACACGGCGAAACCCCATCTCCACTAAATACACTAAAATTAGCTGGGCTGTGAATATACTAAAATTAGCATGTGCCTGTAATCCCAGCTACTCGGGAGGCTGAGGTAGGAGAATCGCTTGAACCCAGGAGGCAGAGGTTGCAGTGAGCTGAGATCGTGCCACTGCACTCCAGCCTGGTGATAGAGGAAGACTGTCAAAAAAAAAAAAAAAGAAAGAAAGAAAAAAAGAAGCAACATAGAGGAATAAAAGTTTAAGGTTTCCAGTTAAAATATATTGATACACAATGCCATCTCTCAGAAACTGCCCATTGCCCCTGATGTGAGACCCTCTGGCCTTTAGTTCTCTTGGATGCTGAAATGAAACCCAGTCACTACAGTTGTGAATCTGGATACCTAGGGCCAATATCAGTCATCCACTGATCCTGCTCTTTGGAATCACACGTCTTTAGAGTACCACTTAGCTGTCTCTTATGCAAGTATCCTCTAAAACAGTGCCATCTAGTAGAGTTTTCTGTGATGATGGAATTGTTCTATGTCTGTGTTGTCCAGTCGGGAAGCCACCAGCCACATGTGGTCACTGAACACTTACCATGTGTCTAGTGTAACTGAGGAACTGTATTTTAAATTTTATTTAATTTTGATTATTTATAATTTAAACTTAAATCTCCATATGTGGCTGGGGCTACCATATTGGACAGATTTTCTATAAAATATTGGGATTGAGGCTTCATGGGAGAATCTACAGGTAATGCAGACCCGGAACTGCAGATGGACCCGGAACTGCTGGTGGACCCGGAACTGCTGGTGGACCCGGAACTGCAGATGGGCCCGGAACTGCGGATGGGCCCGGAACTGCTGGTGGACCCGGAACTGCAGATGGACCCGGAACTGCAGATGGACCCGGAACTGCCGGTGGACCCGGAACTGCCGATGGGCCCGGAACTGCCGGTGGACCCGGAACTGCAGAAGGGAGCAAACAAAGGAAGAGGAACGCTGGATGACCTGCAGGTAGGTGACAAGTGCCGGAAATAGGAAGAAGTCCATAGAAAACCTTCGTTGAGAGCAAGGAGATCAACAGGGAAGCGTTAGGCCTGTTGGCTGGGAATAATATAATGGTAACAGATGGCTGAGAGAAAGCAGAGGGGCCCAGTATCTCATTCATTCACTCATTCATTCATTGGACACATTTTAATTGACTGTTTCCACATGGAAGGCTTTGTTTCTCTGATTTCCTATTTTGTGTGTCTTCTTCAACAGGCGGAAATCACACTGAAGGGATTGAAAAATTTCAAACATAATCGATGTAAAATAGGAAAGGGGTTATTAAGAGACCACTTCGTATCCTGCACTTTTTATTTGTTTGATTGCTTGTTTTTGAGGGGCAGCTGAGGATGGGAGTTAAGGTTATGGGTTCTGAAACCAGGCTGCCAGGTTTGAATTCCAGCTCTACCAGTATTAGCTGTGAGCTTCTGAGCCAGTTGCTTTACTTCTCTATGCCTTAATTCCGTAGTCTGTACAAATGTGGATGATGGTGTCTACCTTAGGAGTGGTGGTGTGAGGATTAAGTGAATTAATGTACTTAATTCACTTAATAAGTACATTAATTCACTTATATGGCTCAGAACACATGCCATATAAGGTTTCCTATTATTATTAGTTCTAGCATCCCTAAATTTACTTAAGTTTGAAGGACACCTTAGAAACAGTGTCAGAAATGGTCATGGCAATTGGTTCCTCAAGAGGACGTGAGTGTGGAGAAATGCAGTGGGGCAGGAATAGGAAAGGAAGATAATGAGGTGTGTCCAGGTAGAGAAATAGACTGGAAATAAAATTTCAGAAGCTATTAGGAGCAGATCTCAGTGGTTGACCTTAGGAACCGGTATTAAGCTCACTGGATACATTTCATTATGAATAAAGGCTCTCCCTACTACCATTTAAGCGAGCAGTTTTGTCTTTGCTTCATGTCTGCTATATACTTTCCTCATAGGATAGAGTTAGTTTGGAGTTCTAGCTTTCTTCATGTGTTCCATTTCTTGTGACTTGAATGGACAACATTCAACATCAAGGAGGGAGAAGATAATGTCATCTGTAAACAACAATAAAAGTTCTAAGTAGCACAAATTAGTAACAGTTTGGAAAAGGGATGCAAGCTTGTTTTGAAGAAGGAAAAGCAAATTCCAGCATGATTTCCTTCTGATTCATCACAAAAGTCTTTATGGACATTTAAACCCCTAGTTCTCTGCTTTATTCACTGATAATGAGGCCCAGAAAGTATGTATTAATGTTTGTTACTTTATATTTTTTCCAGGTTTATTTCAGTAAGTAGAGATCTGAAAATAGTATTTTTGAGGTACTTCTATACAGCAGTTCTTATATCTGGGATATTTTAGTATCATTGAAATGTATATCAATTCTAGATGCATATGTTACTATGCTGAGGATCATTCAAAGCAGCGTAAGTTGATGTTGTCTTCAGGAGGCCTTGCCAATTACTGTCTGTGTCAGAGGCTTGTGCTCGTTTTCCCTTTTTTCTTTTTGAGACAATGTCTTTCTCTTTTGCCTAACCTGGAGTGCAGTGTTGGAATCATAGCTCACTGCAGCCTCAAACACCTGGGTTCAAGTTGTCCTTGCACCTCAGCCTCTCTAGTAGCTGGGACTACATGTATGCGTCAGCTTGCCCAGCGAATTTTTTTTTTTTAATTTTCTTTCTTTCTTTTTTTTTTTTTTTTTTTTTGAGACGGAGTTTCACTCTTGTTACCCAGACTGGAGTGCAATGGCGCGATCTCGGCTCACCGCAACCT
This sequence comes from Callimico goeldii, assembly GCA_963573925.1. NCBI lineage: Eukaryota > Metazoa > Chordata > Mammalia > Primates > Cebidae > Callimico > Callimico goeldii. Next base: position 5,214 of record CAUYOR010156651.1, read on the forward strand.
CCACCTCCTGGGTTCAGGCAATTCTCCTGCCTCAGCCTCCTGAGTAGCTGGGATTAAAGGCACGTGCCACCATGCCCAGCTAATTTTTTGTATTTTTAGTAGGGACGGGGTTTCACCATGTTGACCAGGATGGTCTCGATCTCTTGACCTCGTGATCCACCCGCCTCGGCCTCCCAAAGTGCTGGGATTACAGGCTTGAGCCACCGAAATGGGGTCTTGTTATGTTGACCAGGCTGGTTTTGAACTCCTGACCTCAAGCAATCCTCCCACTTCAGGCTCCTAAAGGGTAGGGACTGCAGGTGGGAGCCACCGCTGCTGACCTGGGTGCTTGTTATTTTTGCACGTCTTTAACAATACCCGCAACTTTCTCTAGCCCTAACGGCCAAGGATTGAAAATTAAATTTCTGGAGAAAATCCTTGGATAATTTCGCAGACTGGCTAAGCTTTCTGTTTTATTTACTTAATTGTTATTGAATGCCTAAACTGGTGGGTCATTCGATTCTGAAGACACTGAATCTAATGGTAGATTTTGGGGGGAACACTTCATTAAGGTTCTAATTTAGTTGGTTTCTTGTGTCACTGTTGATTGTCATTGACTTTCTCTTTCTGCCTATTGATTTCTTGGGGTCCATATGCTTTTTCCAATAGCGTCAATCTGAAGTGGTTTTCTTCTAATAAGAAATGCCAGGTCACTGTCTGGGGAACGTTAAAAAACTTGATGGTAATTGTGCTCGGAAGGTGTGTTAGGCAAGGAATTGGCCACCTCATCTTATTTTGCTTGGCTCACTTATCATTTGTTTTAGTCTTGGAACCAAGAAATCGCAATATCCATCTTAGTGTGTGGTCTCTGATTTGGAAGGAATGACTTGGCAAGATTTTTAGAAATATTAAGAGCTCCCTTGGATCATGTACCTACTCAACATAATGGAAAAGTGGCACAAAATTATCTCTGAAATTGCAGCTAATTAATAAGAATAATGAAGAGGGATGTACCCAGAGAGAGCATTTCACTACTTGGTGATAATTTAGCTTTTAAAACTCTGTTAAGAAAGAAATCATATCCAAAGCAATAGCAGCAACTTTTCTACCAGAACAGACATTTCTAATTATTTCCTTGGCCATTAAACCTTACAGGCCAATCCAGATGAGCAATAAAAAAGCAGGGAGAGAAGAGTGATGGAGAAAGTTTTCCTTTTTTGACTGTCAGCATTACCAGTCATTTTTTTTCACTGTTCTAAGTAGCAAATTGTGAGTTGCAAAAATGGCTAGGGAAAAATTGTAAAGTCTGAAGTATCAGTTACATGCTTATTAAAATAGAAATCCCATCTGTGTACTATAAAATTACGTGATTCTAAGGAAAGTAATAGCTTTTACTATTCCTTCAGTAGGTCCTTTGTGACAGTTTTTGAGTTTGGCTAAAAAGAAGCAACATGGCTCTAGTTTTCCTTCCAGAAGATGATGATTTTCGAATGGGAACGTTAATTTTTCTTCTGATTTGTGTGCACAGTCACTTTCCCAAGAATACTGAAATTGAACGTACCTTGTCCCTAGTTTCCTTCTGATGTCAGGTCATGTAGTGATTTTCCTTCCGTAACTGCAGGTGGGCAGGGCTCTCCTCTTTCCCTTAGCACCCTTCTTACATTCTTTGCTTGGATTAACATTAAGCCTAATTTGAATAGGAATTCACTCTCCTGTGTGGCCAGCAAAACTGCAGGTTCTGCTGCTTTTCACATTAAATGGGGTCAAAAATTGCTTGAGTTGAGGATGAGAGGCTTTCACTGCATTGATGAAAAATATCTAGGACTGCACTGAATGCATCCCTGCCGAAGGCAACACCTCTAAATCTGCATGCACGAAAACAATGCCTGACTTTCGTGAGTTCTCCGAAATATGTAAGATATGTTGACATGCATCTGGACATGTGCTATGGTATTGATGTTTATGCTCCCCCATCCCCAATTCATATGATGAACTCAAATCCCCACAGCGATGGTGTTAGGAGGCAAGGCCTTTGGGAACTAATTAGCTCATGGGGGCAGAGCCCTCATGAATGGGGATTAGTGCTTTTATAAAAGAGGCCGAGGGAGACTCCCAGCTTCTTCCAACCATGTGAGGACACAGCCTGTAGCCTGCTAGATCTTTGATGCTGAATCTCTCAGTACCTAACTGTTGGATGTCTCAGCCTCTAGAATTATCAGACATAAATTTCTGTTGTTTATAATCTACTCAGTTTATTGTATTTACTCAGAAAATAGGCCAAATACAATAAACGTATAGTCCAAAACAATAAATGCTTTCTTAGCTTGACTGGACCAAGAAAACATAGTTTTTATTATTGTATCCTGAAACAATTGAGGTAGGCATGGCGGAGATTTTATAAGAAGAGGAAACTGAGGTGTGAAAATAAAATTAAAAGAATTTTCCAAGTTCACTCATCCAGTAAGTGGTGGAAACAGAACTAAAACTCAAGCTTCTGAATCTTTTTTTTTTTTTTTTTTTTGAGATGGAGTCTCATTCTGTTGCCCAGGCTGGAGTGCAGTGGCACGATCTTAGCTCACTGCAATGTCCATCTCCCAGGTTCAAGGGATTCTCCTGCCTCAGCCTTCCAAGTAACTGGGATTATAGGCATGCACCCCAACGCCTGGCTAATTTTTTTTTATATATATTTTTAGTAGAGAGAGAGTTTCGCCATGTTGGCCAGGCTGGTCTCAAACTCCTGACCTCAAGTGATCTGCCTGCTTCGGCCTCCCAAAGTGCTGCGATTACAGGCATGAGCCACCCCGCTCAGCCCTGAGTCCTTTCTAGGTCTCCCCACCCATTAAACTACATTTGTTCTATGACACATTGTATCATGCTATAATGGAGCTTTTTAAAAAATTAATTTATTTTTACACTTGAAAAAATAGAAATGGGGTCTCACTGTGTTAGCCAGGTTGGTCTTGAACTCCTGGCTTCACGCAATCCTATTGCCTCAGCCTCCCAAAGTGCTAGGATTATAGGTGTGAGCCACCATGCCCAGCGCTATAATGGAGTTTTTAGATGTCCATGAAGATGCAGCTATAGCAAAAATCAAAATGACGATAACATATTTGGGAATGTGAATGTGAGGGCTGAAGGTACAATTCTACTGCTTTTTAGTTACGTGACCTTGAAATTTTAGTTAAGTGATTTTGTTTTTCCAAGAGAAGCATCCTTCCCCCCACAACCTACCCCCAACCGCCACCCACAAAGTATTATACTCCAGAGTTTCACAAGCCTTTCTCTCAGTTGTGGGTTAGAAAATCTGACCACCTTGTCCTAAATGAATGATGAATTTTTTCCTATATTTAATTTTTTTTTGGCTCATTGAGTTGGTTATTATTATATCTTCAGTTATGAATAAAGAAACAGAAGCTTAGGACTTCTATATGTACTATTTCTTTTCTTTCTTTCTTTCTTTTTTTTTTTTAGTCTGAGTCTCACTCTGCCACCCAGGCTAGAGTGCAGTGGCTCAATCTTGGCCCATTGCAGCCCCAGCCTCCTGGGTTCAAGTGATTCTCCTGCCTCAGTCTTGACCGAGTAGCTGGGATAACAGGTGTGTGCCACCATGCCTGGCTAATTTTGGTATTTTTAGTAGAGATGGGGTTTCACCATGCTGGCCAGGCTATTCTCAAACTCCTGGCCTCAGGTATTCCACCTGCCTCAGCTACCCAAAGTGCTGGAATTACAGGTGTGAGCCACCACACCTGGCCACCACATGTAGTATTTCTAAACTTTTATGAAACACACCGTACTGATGTATTATCAGGGCAATACACAAAAATAAAGATTCTAAAGAATGAGATACAGGCCGGGTGTGGGGGCTCAAGCCTGTAATCCCTGCACTTTGGGAGGCCGAGGCGGGTGGATCACAAGGTCAAGAGATCGAGACCATCCTGGTCAACATGGTGAAACCCCGTCTCTACTAAAAATACAAAAATTAGCTGGGCATGGTGGCGCATGCCTATAGTCCCAGCTACTCGGGAGGCTGAGGCAGGAGAATTGCTTGAACCCAGGAGACAGAGGTTGCGGTGAGCTGAGGTCGCGCCATTGCACTCCAGCAACTGGGTTAAAAAAAAGCGAAACTCCGTCTCAAAAATAAAATAAAATAAAAAATAATGCACCATTCCTTATAATTAATTTCAGGTATACATGAAGATACAATTTAAATATAAATATTACTTAGGGTGACTTTAGAATTAATTAAAAAATGTTGACAATGTAGGAAAATATACAGAAGAAGCAAAGTCTTAGAAGATTATAGTTTCTAATATCAGTTGTATAGAGCCTTTTGACTAATTCTTATAACAGAATCTATAAAATTAGCAAAAAAATCCAATAAATTAATAAAAATTATGAAAGCAATGAAAAACTAATCATAAAATTAATGTAAAAGGATCAGATATTTTCATTTAAGTAACTTTATATAATTATATGTTTTTATATAATCAGACCTATTTAATGTTTTATTGTGGTTTTCTGATTATGACAGGTATAAGTTTTTAGTAGTAAAATTTGAAAAACGCAGAAAATTATGGACAAGACAATAAAATTACTTATCATATTACCTCCCTTCTGCTCTCCCCCTCCCATAATCTCTTACCATTTTAATAGTATCTCCAATATATAGAAAACGTGTGTGTGTGTGTGTCTATGTGTTTTCTGGTCTGTTTTAAGTTAGAGGACATGAAAGTATTTCTCTAGCCACTGTTCCTTTAAATATAGGGTACCAGCAAAGTTCAGTAAAAACAACTCAAAATTCCAAATTAGAACTAGCCAGATCCATTTTCTAGTTATCTGAAAAGAGGCTGATTTTTTTTAACCTCTGAGCTGATTCAACTGGCTTAAATTTCCAGCTCTATTGTTATTGGCACGCAACCTAGAACAAATTTGTTTGCCATCAGGAACCTTAGTTTTCTTACCTGTCAAATGAAGTCAATAATATATATTGTACATGATACTTAGGAGGATTAAATGAGATAGTACCTGTAAAATAAGTGAAAATTGTTTACCAGGAGAAAAAAAAAAAAAGAGCTGAGGTAAGCAATAGCTGTGGAGTGGGTTCTACTTTAGGTAGGGTCAGTGTGCATGATATCTTGAAGGAAGCTTTGAAACATAGAAGGAAATAGTCATGGGAAAGTCAGGAGCTCGAGTATTTCAGGCAAAAAGCACAGCATATCAAAAACTCAGGGCAGAAAAGAGATTGACACACTAGAGAAATCAAGCATAAACCAGTGAGGTTCTAGTACAGTGATTGAAGGGAAGATGTTAGAGGTATATATAGGGACAATTTCATGCAGGGCTTAATAACCATGATGAGCAGTTTGCAATTTATTCTAAATACAATGAAAAGATACTTCACTGTTTAAATACATAAATTATGTCATCTTATTTGTATTTTATAAATATGCTGTACTTTTTTATGGAAAGTGAATTAATCAGAGCAGATATGAATGCAGCAAAGGCTGTGGAAGTAGTCCAGTGGAGAGATGAAAGTTTTCTTGACTAGGCTGGTGGCAGTGGAGACAGAGAATGAAATGGACTTGACGCATGTTTTGTAGCAGAATTTTCCATTAGAGTGAACGCAGAATAGAAATAAGTAAAAAGGAGAAATTAAGGATAAAACCTAGGTTTCTGGTTGAAAAAATGGTTTGAGTGAAAGGCGATGCTGTTCCGGACTTACATAAAAGTTGTGTGATATTTCAGCCAGGAAAGCTTCATCTTGTGCACATTCAGCTTGAAATCTCCTATAGCTGGTTGGATACAGTCTTCAATTCCCAGTATAGGAAGTCCAGGCTAGAGATGTGTGTTTAGGAATCATCAGGATATACAGTAAATGTGTTTTAAAGCTTGGGAACTAATTGAGATTGTATAAGGGAAGGGAGAGACTGTGGAAAGAAAAGGAAAGGAAATAGCTAGAAGGGACAAAATGGCTCAGAAAATGCAGCTGCTCCTCATTCCATCATCTCCAAGTGCCCTACAGGGAGAAAGAGCTCTTGAAATTAATCCTGGGTTAATTTGGTGGAGTAGGGAGGGAACAGCAAAGACAAATATGAAACCCTTAAATAGTAGCAGCTGCTGACTCTTCTGGGTTGTAATTCGATGACTATTTATTTAGCTTCAATTCAATAATTTTGTTGAGTAGATGAAACAGTTTATAATATTCTTATGCTGAACTATGTATACTTTTATGTCTTACCATTTTTTTTAATTGCACGGGTGGATTCACAGAAGGGTATTTTCAGGTAGAAATAGAGTATGAAAAACTTGGATTTGCCATACACTTCAGTTTGGGTTAGCATGATGAGCAAGTACTACTATTAAAATTCAAAAGCACTATATATCTGTTAATGATAAATGATCATTTCTATTTATACTTTACATACTGTTTTTAAGTAAAGTAAAATTATATTGGTGGTTTACATATATTATGTCTGTGATAGTGATTTTTGGTTGGTATTTATTGGAAAGCAATAATTTAATAAGCCAATGATAGTTTTAAATGATAATTTAAAAAAGAACTAACAATCGTTTTTTTCATTCCTTGTTAGCTCGGAAACCTTTTTTTCTTTCTTTTTCCTGAGGCATGAAAGAGATGAAAATCTAAAACGTCCCTATTATGGTTCGCACTGAAGTTACTAAGTTAAAGAACAAGTTCAGCAAGTTTTAAAGAAAAGACCTGTTAGTTAAGTAGAAGGCAAATATTTTACTTAGTGATGAGTGGAAAAGGGAAAGTTTCATATGACACATCAATGTTCCATCACTTCTCACCTGAAACCCTTTTAACTCAGAGAAGAGGGAAACAAAAAGTAACTAATTTGGAATGAGGAGAATTTATATCAGCAAAATATTTTTTCTTTTCACAAAATGTAGAAAGAAGTGATGGTGCTATTTTATTCAGCACCTGTATACTTTTTCACCTAAAATATAAAATCGTGCAATTATTTTGAATATGTTTTTGACTAGAATGAAACAATTAAGGATAATAACTAAACTGAAAATGCTAGATTTAATAAGAAAGATCAAGAAAGGAGGTACATGTCTGTAGCCAGCCCCATCGTGTGTCTGTGGTGGAGATGGAGTTGGTTTTTTATTTCCTGGGCATCATCTCAGGCCTAGGTGGTAGGCAGTGCACACTAAGGCTTTATTTACCTCCTGGAAGATCCATGATGTCTGAGCAAATTAAACCTGAAAGGAGACTTTGGGATGAGGCTCTAGAAAAGAGTGAGTTTTTCAACAGCAGTCTTAGTTTCAGGGGATTCAACGTGAAAAGGGGAGAGTAAAGCTATTCAATATTAAAACTGTGAAAGGAACTATTGAGAAAGGTTGATCTCTTCTAGTTGTGGTACCTTCAACCCGGCTCTAAAGGAAGTTTGTCCCAGGAAACTAAATGATTTACATCCAAAATTTATACCGGAAAATACTGGAATCCCCAGCCTCTCCGGTCATTAATGTATTTAAAGAACTGCTGTGCTGGCTAGAGGGGGACCAGCTTACACTTATACATCCTTCTTCTTTTACTGAGGCAGGTGGAAAAGACCATGGGAAGAAAGGAGGCAAAGTGCCCTGATTTGCCTACATCAGCAGAGAAAAGGAGGCTAATGGAGACAATGAAAGTTGAGTCACTATTTTGGCACCTGGGTCAGTAGAACAAACGTTAGTGATCCCTAGAGACTGAATGAGATAGGCTGGGCCTTGCCAAAGAAAAGAAAGGTATCAAAACTACATTGAGATACCATCTCACGCCAGTTAGAATGGTGATCATTAAAAAATCTGGAGACAACAAATGCTGGAGAGGATGTGGAGAAATAGGAACACTTTTACACTGTTTATGGCAGTGTAAATCTATTCAACCATTGTGGAAGACAGTGTGGCGATTCCTCGAGGACCTAGAAATAGAAATTCCATTTGACCCAGCAATCCCATTACTTGGTATATATCCAAAGGATTATAAATTGTTCTAATATAAGGACACATGCACATGAATGTACATTGCAGCACTGTTTACAATATCAAAGACCTGAACCAACCCAAATGCCCATCGATGATAGACTGGACAGGGAAAATGTGGCACATATACACAATCGAATACTATGAAGCCATAAAAAACGATGAGTTCATGTCCTTTGTAGGGACATGGATTAACCTGGAAACTATCATTCTCAGCAAACTGACACAAGAACAGAAAATCAAACACCACATGTTCTCACTCGTAGGTGGGTGTTGAAAAATGAAAACACATGGACCCAGGGAGGGGAGCATCACACACTGGGGTCTGTTGGGGGGAAACAGGGGAGGGACAGGGCTGGGTGAGGAGTTGGGGAGAGAGCATGGGGAGAAATGCCAGATATAGGTGATGGGGAGGAAGGCAGCACATCACACTGCCATATGTGTACCTATGCAACAATCTTGTATGTTCTTCACATATACCCCAAAACCTAAAATGCAATTAAAAAAAAAGAGAAAGGTATATAAAAACTTGCAGTTTAAAACAAACCCAACCAACAAATAAAAACCCATGGTTATTTGATCACCCCATTCATCCCTGAAAATATATTCTCTCATGTTGATGAAACTGAAATACAAATTCTATTCAATGGTTATGTTAAAACATATTTGATACCATTATGGTCCAGGCACCAACAATTAAGGATGGCTATTCCAGGTTCTTGGAACAGGTCCTGGAGGAAGGATACAGGGTGTACCAACATTAATGCTTTATTTTCCAGATAGCAGAAAGATTTTGAGAGAATGAGCAGAGTAACTAGGGAATCAGGGGGCCCAGAGCAGCAGTTATTTACCAAGAGTTCAGAATTCTATATTTCAAAGACTATTATGGCCAGATCAGTGCTTTCCAGATGAATATAAGCACAGTAAAATTAGATAGCAGTTCCCAAATGTTATCTCCTTCTCGAAAACTTGAATCGATGGTGTGCATCGTATTTTTTATGTTTCAGTTCAATCAATGTATTTCAGCATGTATCCTTGATCATTTATCAGGTATTTATTTTACTAAACATTAATTTTGATAGAAGAGATTTAGAAGCACTATTTTCTTTACACCTCAGATCTATAATCAAAATTGAATTACTGTCAAATGGCTTTTAGAAGTACAAATCAAAATTCCATTTATGTATTGAAACAACATTATAATGTAGATGTGCATTTGAAATATCTCAGGACTGGGGAGGAGCTCATTTAACATAGCCTTTCCAAGCACAGTTTTTTAAAAGGCAATCAAAATAGCATATAAACTTAGCTGATAATAAATTATTAAAAATTGCTAATGAGAAAGATTGACTGTTTTTTCATGTTGCAAACAAGTTGGAAGAAAATCCAGTTGGATGTTGATATGGTTTTGCTCTGTGTTCCCACCCAAATCTTATATCCAATTGTAATTCCCAGTGTTGGTGGAGGGACTTGGTGGGAGGTACTTAGCATGGAGGTAGATTTTCCCCTCGTTGTTCTCATGATAGTGAGTGAGTTACTCCAAGATCTGATGGTTTAAAGGTGTGTAGTACTTTCTTCTTCACTCTTTTTCTCTCCTGCCACCATGTGAAGAAGGCGTTTTCTTCCCCTTTGTCCTTCTGCCATGATTGTAAGTTTCCCGAGGACTCCCAGTCATGCTTACTGGTAAGTCTATGGAACTATGTGTCAATCAAACCTCTTTTTTCATAAATTACCCAATCTTAGGTAGTTTTGTATACAAGTGAGAGAACAGACTAATACAGATGCATTGGTTTCTGAATGGATCTCATTTACCATTCTCTCTAACATGTTGAGATGGAATAGATGTCCTAACCATCCTAAATCAAGCATACACATTATGTTGCTTTTCACCACCAAAGTGAAGTTCTCTTCTTCCCTCATACAACCCTCTCTGGGATCAAAGGCCACAGTTTTCAGGGGCAGCAGGGACTTCTGATCCTGGGATATAAGACTAAATCAGTCCAATTGGATAGCCAAAAGTTTCCTTGGTTACAGAAGGAAGGGAAAAAATTGTTAGGGAACTTAAAGAATTTTCTTTTTCAGAGAATTATAGGCAGAATTTAGTTCTCTCTCATGTGTGCTTTTTTTTCCCCCAGAGATAGAAAGATGATTTAACAAAACAACTTCCACTGTCAGATAGGTAGGTAGGTAGTTAAGTAGTTAGCTAGCTAGTTAGCTAGCAAGATAGCTAGATACTTTCTTAAAATCAGGCTTGGATCATCAATGAATGATATGAATTCAAAACAATCTTTCTGTTTCTGATTCTCTCCCTTCCAGCCATCTTATTAACTCTTCTTTTTCTGATGCCTCCTTTCTTTATTTAAATCTCCTGTTCTCCTCCCCTCCTCTCCCCTTTCCTCTACTCTCATTTTCTTCTCTTTATTTCCTTCGCAATATCTGTTCCTCTCCCCTCTCCTTCCTTCTTTCCCCTTTTCTTCTTCCTTTTTAACCTCCCTCCATTTATGATCTAAATCTAGTCACACAATGCTTCCTAATCCTTTCTCTCCTTTTTAATGCTTCAATAATATAACCATGCACAATATTTGAATTTGTTTGGGATAGGAGGGAAGGGTGTATAGGAAAGATTTTATGATGTGGCTATTATGAAAGATGTAAACCATTAAAATATTCTGCTTTTCTATAGTAAAGATCTTTAGAAAAAAGTACATAAAAGGGTGCAGATTAAACTGAATTTGTCTTAGTGTTGCTAACTAATTAAACTAAGTGAATACCCATGATTTGTTTTATCATTTTTACATTAAGAAAATGTATCAAATGGAGGATAATTACAGCAGAAGCTTAATTAGATGCTAACAGACCATACTCTTCTGTTCTGATGCATTAATGATCTCTTTTGTGTTATAATTGTTATATTCATCAGGGCGTGTTAAGTGTTTCTTTTGCAGTATTCATGTGGAGAATGCAAAGTGCAAAGTGAGGAATGTGACTCTTAAGAATGAGCCAGCTATTTGAAATGAGTTTGGTATTTCTAGTTGAATTCATCACCGTTTCATTATCTGCATTACAAAAATTTCTCAAACATTTGACACTACTGTTAGTTTTAGCAGAAAACATGTCTTTTGAAAATCATACCTTTCCCTCAGCCTATTCAATTTAGAATTGCAATACTTGTATGGAGTTATTATTGATTTACTGACACAGTAATTGTTTTGTGATAACTGTCAAGTCACGTAAGTTATAAAATATGGTATTTTTACTCTGTGAATGAAAGGATATAGGTTAAATGCATCAGGATGTATGGGCTTGAATCCAAGTTAACAAAGGAAATTAGCAGCTACCAACTAGTGCCTGCAATAAAGGTTAAATGTACAAAATAATTATATGAATAAATATGAATGTGGATTCATAATACAATTGTATGCTTTAATTACAACCATCTTCCAGCTTGAAAAACCAAAAAAAGAAAAATAACAAAAACAAATCTAACACTTATAATCTGGATACACCCAGAGGAACCTTGAGCATTTGATTTTTATAACACATGGACTATTGCCAAAGCTCTCTTAAAAACAGGAAGTTGATTTTATTTATTTATTTTTTGACAAATAACTTATATAAACTAATATTATAAATCTAACTTTGGGCCCTAAAAATTGAGATGTACTTTGTCATTTTCAAAACACTGAGCTATTGTTATCAATAGAATTAAAGGACATTACCCATATCAGCACTTAGTGTTTAGATTTCAGAAAAGGCTGTTAGGTCATGGATATTTTACCTCTGAAAAATTACTATGATACTGTAAAATCAAAATTTATCTTTCCCTAGAAGGGATAGAATTTTAAATATGTGATCTAATTTCCCAAAATTGAAACTATAATATTAAAATTAAATAAGTTGATAGAATATTAGAAATGAAAAGATCTTTATCCCTCTGGATGGAGAGCTAATAAACTCTAGGTTTCCTGGCTCAGGAAAAAGCCAGATTAGAATCTTAGTTTCCTTCCCAGTTCACTAGTCATTTCGCTGACTACAGACTTGAAGTATCTTAGACACAAAATTAGACTTGGAAATAAAATGATCTGCTAAAAGTAAACCTATTTGAAATATTTTCTCACAGTCTTTTTTCAAAAGGTTAGCTCAATAATTCTTTAATCACCAAAGCCACTTATCTTAGAAACTTAAGTACACAAAACATAGATGACTAAACACACACCCACACAATATTTTTACTTTAAACCCTTATTCAAAAACAGACATCACAAAATCCTTACACTAAAGCTCATTAATTTTTCAAGACTCTCATTAGAGTGTATTTCTTCTGTCTTTGAGTTCTATCATCTTGGTTCTCCAGATTTTCTGTCCAAGGTAGATTATAAGGTCTGTGCCTTTGCTTTTGGCAAGAAAGAGAGCAGTGGGGTAGAGAAAGGAAGAGCTATGTAGCTTGCAGCAAGTACACCTATGATCAGCAAAAATAATGAATAAATCAGCAAAAACTTAATAGGATTATAAATGATAATTTACATATGTATTTTTCTTTTTTCTTCTCTGAATTGATTTAAAAACAATTGCACAAAATTATATCTATATACTAAGAGAGTACAAAAGAGAAAATTGTTAGCTTTATAACACATAAAACATAATATATGTATGATACATTTGCCACTAACAGCACAGAAGAAGTGAATGGGAGCAAAGCTGTAAGGAAATGATGACAGATGATAAAGTAATAACTAGAAAGAAAAAGAGAAAGGAAGGAAGGAAAGGAAGGAAGGCAGGCAAGAATGGAAACAGAAGTGAAGGGAAGGGGAGGGGAGGATAGGGGAGGAGAGGGGAGGAGAGGGGAAGAGGGAGAGGGGAAAAAAGGAAAGAAATTGCCCATGTGTGCTTCATCCATGTTAATAATGCTAGACCTCATCTTTCTTAGCAGACACTTGCTAAGTTCCTGATGCCCCTCTTCTGCATGCTGAGCCCCACCATGGTCCTGAAACAACCCTGATGCTGTAGACAGTATAACAGGAAGGACAAGCTCACTTGTGGCCAGGCCTTCCTAGTATCTCTTTTTCTCCCAGTTATGGCTTGCCCTAACTTTCTTTATACAGAAAATTATAAGTTCACTTAGTAGAGAAGTTAACAACCCACTCATGTTCATAAGCTCTGAGATTAATACTGAAAAAAATTTTAAAATGTATTCCCTGTTAAAATTCAGGCATATTTAGGCAAAACAAAAAGTCACAAAAACTGTGCTAATCTCCACTGGTTCATATGGGTGGGGGTTGGGAAAATACCCCAGCTCTAGGGCTTGAGGGACATGTCAAAAAGGTCAAACAGACGCTGACTTGCTTCTTCCAGGTTTTAATATCCAAGGAGATTCAACAGAGAGAGAGTGTGTGTGTGTGTGTGTGTGTGTGTGTGTGTGTGTGTGTGTGTGTGTGTGTGTGTGTTGAAGCGTGGTCATAGTTGTGGGGGCAGGTAGTAGCAAAATTCAAAAATTGTCACCAAGCAAGTGGCAACACTGTAGTGGTTTAAAGATCCATTCACAACGGATCCCTGCAAAGTAAGAAGGCAACTGAATTATAGGGAGCAAGGTCTAGCTAGCCTCTAGAGGGAAATATTAAGAATAGTAATGAGGCTTAGCCAGGCAGAAGGATTTCTGATTCCAAATAGGATTCTAAACTGCAGTGTTAGGCAGGGAATGTAGAGGCGGGAGCCCAAATTAGTGTTTGACCAATAGTGTAAGGCTAATAGGGCAAGCCATAACTGGGAGAAAAAGAGATACTAGGAAGGCCTGGCCACAAGTGAGCTTGTCCTTCCTGTTATACTGTCTGCAGCATCAGCGTTGTTTCAGGTCCATGGTGGGGCTCAGCATGCAGAAGAAGGGCATCAGGAACTTAGCAAGTGTCTGCTAAGAAAGATAAGAGCCAGCATTATTAATGTGGATGAAGCAGGCATGGGCAATTTCTTTCCTTTTTTCCCCTCTCCCTCTTCCCCTCTCCTCCCCTCTCCTCTGCTATCCTCCCCTCCCTTTCCCTTCACTTCTGTTTCCCTTCTTGCCTTCCTTCCTTCCTCTTTTTCTTTCTAGTTATTACTTTATCATCTGTCATCATTTCCTTAGCTCATTGCAACTTTGCTCCCATTTGCTTCTTCTGTGCTGTTACTGGCAAATGTATCATACATATATTATGTTTTATATGTTATAAACCTAACAATTTTATCTCTTGTTCTCTCTTAATATATAGATATAGATATAATTTTATGCAATTATTTTTAAATCAATTCAGAGAAGAAAAAAGAAAAATACATATTTAAATTATCATTTATAATCACACAATATTACCTTATTGTTGCTCTTTGTTTGTGTGAATTTGAACTATCTGGAATCATCTTCAGCCTGAAGAATTTCCTTTTGTATTTCTTATAAGGAGGGTCTGCTAGCAAAAAATTCTTTCAGTTTTTTGTTTTTCTGGGAAACTCTACTTCACCTTCATTTTTGAAAGATAGCTTAAGAATATATAACCTTTGGTTGACTACTTTTAAAAAATTTTATTTATTATACTTTAAATTCTGGGGTACAAGTGCAGAACATGCAGGTTTGTTACTTTGAGCCCTTTGATTTATTACCCCACTGTCTTCTGGCCTCTCTTGTTTCTTTAGAGAAGTCAGTTGTTAAACCTATTGGGATTTCCTTGTAAGGAACATGCCATTTTCCTCTTTTGCTTTCAAGATTTCATTCATCATTTGACTTTTAGGATTTCTATGATGTGTCTGTTCATGAGTATCTTTGCACTTATCCTAGATGCTTTCTGGATATGCATTAGAACTTTGCGGACACGTGTTTTATTATTTTCTAATAAATATGGGAAACTTATGGTCATCATTATTTTGAATACTTTTTCATCTTTCTTCTCTGTCTCCTGTCCTCCTGCTACTTTCCCATATGTGTATGATAGTGCATTTAATGGATTTAATGGTGTTCTAATATTTTTGAGGTGCTATTAGTTTTTGTCATTTTTTCCCCTCTGTTCTTCAGTTATAGAATCTCAATTGATCTATCTTCAAGTTTGCAGATTCTTTTCACCAATTCAAATTATTGTTGAGCCCATCCTGTGAATTTTTACATTTCACTTACCGTATTTTTTCACTCCAGAACTTTGTTCTTTTCTATAATTGTTAAATTTCCTTACAGAAATTTTCTATTTGATACGGCATTGCCATCACACCTTCCTCGACTTCTTTACTCATGCTTCCTTTTGTTTTGTGAACATGTTTAGAGGGCTACTTTGAAATGTTTTTCAGTTCAATCTAACATCAGGTCACTGTCACAGACGGTTTCTGTTATCTGTTTTGCTTCTTTTATGAGTTATACTTTCTAACAATTTTGTCAGGCCTCAAAGCTTTTTGTTGAGAACTGGACATTTTAGATAATATGTTTTAGCAACTCTAAGTATTGGTCCTTTTTTTCCCTGTGGGACTTACAATTTGTTTATTTATTTTTTTTAGTAACTGGTAATATTATTTTTGTGAAATCTATTTTCTCCTATACTGTGAAGCCTCTGATGTTGCTTCACAGGGAAGCACAGCATTGGTTTTCTCAGTCACCCTGGGATGATCATGGTTCTAACAGGGTGCTCTTCTATTATTTCCCTGACTGCAGTCAGCTGTTAAACTCCACTAACTAGCTTGGTGCTGTGGGTTGCACCTGTAGTTTCAGCTACTGAGGAGACCAGGAGTTCAAGGCCTATGAAGTGTGCTATGATTGTGCCTGTGAATAGCTACTATACTCTAGCCTGGACAACAGAGTAAGAAGACCTTGTCTTCAAAAAATGAAAAAAATAAATAAAAGTTGCCTGCTGATTGTTGTATCATTTTCTACAATATCCCTGGCATATATTCCTCTACAAATTAATAAAATCAAAATGTAGCTTCTTCAAAAGAATAGTTTCTGAGATCAGTGTTTGATATTTGTTCTGACTGCAGAATGACTCTGTCCAGCTGTCTAAAACCCAGATTCTCTCTTCATTCATGGATCTAATGAAGATACAGCCTATAGCATACAGTCTAGACTGTATCTTCATTAGATTTATGAATGCCTTTTATCACAGCCATCACTGTTTTTGAGAGCAGCCTTAGGCTCTAACTTCCTGTTTCCTGGTAAGCAGGTATATGTCAACCTACCCAGAAAGGCCAAGGGAGTTGGAAAGCTGAAGAAAAACTGACAAATTCAGTTTCTCAGCAAGAAATATTTAATAGGACTTATGAAGCAAAGCAATGTCTTAGGCAACTTCAAGAACATGGATCCCATGGCCAGCACTCTAGAAAATATATTTTTATTTTTTTATTTTTGAGATGGAGTCTCTCTCTTGCTGCCCAGGTAGGAGTGCAGTGGTGCAATCTCAGCTCACTTCAATCCCTGCCCCCTGGGTTTAAGAGATTCTCCTGCCTCAGCCTCCTAAGTAGCTGGGATCACAGGCACCTGCCACCATGCCTGTATAATTTTTGTATTTTTAGTAGAGACGGGGTTTCACCATGTTGGCCAGGGTGGTCTTGAACTCTCAACCTCAAGCGATTCACCCACTTTAGCCTCCCAAAGTTCTGGGATTACAGGTATGAGCCACTGCGCCCAGCCTAGAAAGTATCCTTTATATAGCAAGCTTTTAGGGAAAAGTCCTGTGCAGCAGGTCACACTTCAGACTTGCTTGCTGAAACTTGTGGCCATTGGGGAAGTTAGATAAGCTGTTCTATGAGGCGTTATCAACGCTACAACTATTGTTTAAATATTTTGCTATAGAATAAATACATTGGTATACAGGAGTCAAACATTAATCAACATGGTGGTTAAATTTCAAGATGGTGTCACTCTTGCTATGTAACTGGCTGTTTTCCTACACTTGTACATACTCTGTTGCAAGTAAAATCAGTTTCTTCTGGAAAGAGATTTGGAGTTGTCTGTTTTATGTGTTACTTCTACGCTCAGGAAAAATCTCTGAAACAGAACTCTGGAAATCGGGATGAGGACAATGGTAAACTTCTCTAAGTGACAATCATATTTTCGGAGCTGAGAAGACTCAGGGGAGGCAATAGCCTGAGGTCCCCATGGCTTGCCTCTCTTAGCATGAATCCACTGGTCAACCTCGTGGACTGGTCAAGAGTGGCTGGGGCAGGGGTGACTGGGGCCCAGTATTCACACTGCACCACACTCAGGGACTGGGTGAGTCTGAAAGAAGAGAAAGGTGATTAGATGTCATTGGCATGAAGTAAGAGAATGTGATCCTGAGAAGAAAGAAAAAATATGCTTTGTTTTGTTTTTTAATTACATCTATTTTCTGTTATATGTCCAAGCCATTGGATATGTACCAAAGAACGTTGCTTTTTAAAGAAGGAATCTGTTGGGGAAATGCAGCGATTTAAGCACAGACAGCCTCAGAAATTCTCCTGCCCTCCCTAATCTTTACAGCTTCTGAGATTTGTGAAACTACTGAAGACAAGGCTTCTTATGAGCTTCTTGTGAGATATTTAACCTTGCCAAAGTAGATGTGATATTTGCTATGTATATTTCTCTCTCAGTTAAATCTCTTTCTATAACCTATTGTAGTCTTGAAAATATAGTATAATATCCTTGGTATGCAGTTTTGCTCTATGTCATGTCACATGAGCTTCTAGGGTGGGTCTGGAAGAACACTACTGAGGAATAACACTGGGAATTGCTGAACTTGGAGGGTTCATTTCTGGGGATGGCCCAGACTGGGAAAGATGGTCACTTATTTTGGCTTGTGGAAGTCCATAAACACTGTGGCTAAAGACAGGAATGAAGTGTCTTGTTAAGTAATGGCCTAGTCTCAAATCCAAAGATCAAATGAAGATGGAAAAGAAACAAATAAGAATGAAAGAGGCAGGGAAACTAGGATTTGAAAAATATTCAGGCATGAAGAACTCATTGCAAAAGTGCTTCAGTATTGTGTCTGTTTTCTTCAAGTTTATTATGGAGTGTGGAAATGAGGACAGTGGCTTAAAATAGATGTATATTATACAGGCTTTGATAATGATCATTGGTTCCTCCAACTGAATGAACTGGACCTGGGGTAGGGCATGATGGACATGAGGAGGTACTTTAACACTTGTGGTCAAATTTAAGTTCCTTATTGTATTAGGCCATTCTTGTCTTGCTATAAATAAATATCTGAGACTGTGTAATTTATAAGAACAGAGGTTTACTTTGCTGTCAGTTCTGCAGTCTATATAGGAAGCATAACACAGCACCTGCTTCTGGGGAGGCCTCAGGAAGCTTACAATCATGACAGAAGGTAAAGGAGTAGCAGGCATCTCACATGGTGAAAGCAGGAGCAAGGGGGTGGGGCAGCACCACATAATTTTAAATGACCAGATCTTGTGTAAACTCAGAGCAAGAGCTCCCTTATCACCAAGAGGATCGCCCAAGACATTCCTGAGGGATCCATCCCCATGATCCAAACATCTCCCACCAGGCCCCACCTCCAACACGGGGGATTACAATTTAACATAAGACTTGGCAGAAACATACATTCTAACTATATATCACTTATATTTTCCCTATATTTCTGTATCTTTGTGCCTCACATCTGTTTAGTTGCTAAGTCCTTGGAAATAGCTCTGTATTTCTTTGTGGAAATTGATATTTCTCAAAATAAGTGCAATTGAGTATTAGGTTTATTCACTATTAATAAGAACTTCTCTCTTTGTCTTTTCTCTCTCTCTCTCTCTTACACACACAGGCACAAACACACACAAAGATAACTTGATCAAATGTATTTAGAAAGTCCTGGGTTATACAAAGTAAAAGAAATTCCTTTCTTAATAAGAGTTCTCAGAACTTCTACTATGCTAGAATTTGCAAATGTTGTAGGAGGCAAATATAACAGCATTTCCAAAATGCATTTGCCCATAGAATGCTCAAAAGTTTAGTGCTCCGTAGAATCTTCATTCTTAAATACTGCCAAATAAGTGTCTCACTACTGGGATCACTGTCTTCAGTATACCCTACCTATGGTTATCAGAATTATCTTCCTAATAACTGTACAATCATTTATTTCTAGGCACTTTGTTAGGTGCTATCAGCTATCACAAGACTCCAGAGCTGCAATTTCCCACACTGAATTTTGGCTTGACCTTTACTAACTGCACGGTTTTCCCATATATATTATGGGCTTTTTGAGGATTAAATTATTAATATTTGTATAGCTCTTAGAATACTTTCTGGCCTATAGTAAGCACTGTTAACAGTGTTTGCTATTTTCTTTTTTAATAAAAAGCACCAAAATTTCTTGCAGGGAGATAATTATGTGAAAGATGAGATCTCTGGGGCCTAGACTGAAAGAAGACAATAAAACAAAAAAAGGTAGCTGTGTTGTCTGCATGAGAAGTTACCAGGAATTTAGAGCTGGGGTGTAAACAGTGAGGGAGATCAGAGAAGAGGCAGCCAACCAACATGGAAACTGCAGGGAAAGACTACTAGGAAGCAGTAAGTAGAACTGGAGAATTTCTAATATTTGGTTTAGAGTTGTATATGGTGTGCTACAGAAATACTTTCAGATTCTTCGTGACTTCAGTCAAAGGCAGCTATGAACATAGGCTTGTGCTGCTGTATTTTGAGAGGGAAGAAATCTTTTCTTGAAGACTTTTCACCCTTTAGAGAAAAGAACAGCATGCATGAGTTGGAAAGATGATCCATAAATGGATCCAGAACTGGAGAAAAAGTGTTTCTTCCTTCTTTCCCCATCTCTAGAATCCCCAGAGGGATTGCAAGGGGAAAACATTTTCACCCACTGCTTGTGGGAAAGAGGCTGGCCTATTCTATTTAAACCTTAAAGGGCAGTGTGACCCCAGCTAAATTTAGGCTCATAATTACATATTACTCATGACCACTTTAGGTGGTACATATACAGATAAGGAAACTGAGGCTTGTGGACATGAGATCGTTTGCTCATAATCCCATTACTAACATTTGGTAAAGCCAGCATTTAAATCCAGATCTGACTTCAAACTCCTGCTGTTGCTTGTTTATGTCATTCTTCTCCTCATATTAACATGTTTCCGGATCATCATTGCCTCTGAATAAACTGCAAACTCCTCAGGCCAGCCTTTAAAATCTTTCTTAACCTGGAAACCTCTAACTTTTTAGATTTTAACATTACCACTCCTAAAACTAGGGTCTAGAAGAGTTTCTCTGGGACAGTATTTCTTGCTTTTGAATTTTGCTGTTCTAGGGACCTGGAGTTCATCTCCCTGGATCAGCCTCACCAACTGAGTGTTGGCAGAGACAGACTAATTCATCTTGACATGGACTGGGGTCTTTTCTTACTTATGTGACACTTTTCATGTTTTTGCTGCCCAATTCCTTTGCCACTGACTTCTATCACCATTTGCTGGAACTCTGTGACATTGCCATCTGTCTTCCAGCCGTAATTTCCACCTAGCCCTTGCCAACACATTCCCTTCATACTTGGTTCTGCTTGACTGCCTGAATTTACATTGCTTTTTGATGGGTCTTCACTCAAATTCCAGTCACAGCCTAATTGATTGGTCTAGTTTTTAGGTTCTGGCCATCCATGCCTATTCCCATAACTGAATAAGGCCCAGTTGTGAAAACTTGAATGTGTAGCAAATGTGATAAGTTCACAGGATAGTTGGGAACACTGGTCTGAATAGAAGGAAAGTTGTGGAGAAAAGGAAAAGGGGGAAACGACTTATGATGGCATTCGCATATGTGCAAGCTGGTCACAATAAAGGAAAAAAAGATCAAGAAAGAGAGTCAACTTGAGTAACATGTTTTTGGTAGCTGTATTCTGTTTTTATGTCTCACCTGAGGAATAGCTGTTGAGACCTAGTTAATTAAGTCAACATATGGTCAGCCTTCCAGCCCAAGCTGGCTGCTGCCATTTTTTAAGCCTACATGAGAACCAGCCCATCTCTACTTTGGCAGAGTTGGAAAGATTCTTCTCTATGAACCAGTGGCTCATAAAATACCACCAATATAAAAATTATAACAAAATATGTAATTTTTAGCAGTCATTTTGGAAAATATGTATGTTTCTTAAATCAAACATGTTACATCCCAACCATTTTCTCTAGTTGGTTATAGGGAATAATATTGTTGATGGAACCAAATAAATGTATTAAAATAATCTAATTACTTGTAGTTATTAAAACTAACTGTATGAGCTATTTATGGATGTCTTATTTTGCTGACATGATATATCTTCCTTCATTGCTGTGAGTAGTAATCAATCACTTAACATTGCTTTCTAAGAAAGAAAACTGACCATAAAAAGATAATAGAACAAAATGGCAATTGCTAGAAATAATAATTCTTTGCAGTGAAAACAAATGCATTGAGAAGAAATGGATTCTTCTAGAAGAATCCAAGGACACTACCTTTTTTTCTTTTTCATTAGTCAATCATTTCTACATTAAAACCATGAAATTAGAAATGAGAATTTACAACGTCTCTAGTTTTCCATACATGGTTATTTCTAGTACACATACATACAAATAATAATAAAATGGTTATTTTACACATGGTAGGATGAGGACGCTTGTGAATTCTGATTAGCTAGCTGGAAATAATTTTAAAAAGAAAAGATTTTATCTAGTGTCACAAATAAATGTTTTATTTAGTTCAGCATTGGAGTAAGCTGGAAGTTTTAAAACACAGCAAGAAAATGAAAAAAAAAAGTAGCAAAGACAAATATCTAATATTCTTGTTAACTATTTGATTATCTTTCCCCAATTGTATTGTGGGCATGACAAAATGCTGATGTAGTAGAATAACGATATAATTCCTGAGGAATCTTTCTGAGAAAAGAAAGAATTGTCAGCTATTTGTAAGTAGACCTGTATTCCTTCCTTTTCTTTACATTTTGTTTCAAATAACTGAAAATTAAGAGAAAGAGTTCTTTGTTATTGTTATTACTGTTTGAGAGAGAGAGGGGGTCTTGCTCTGTTGCTATTGCTGGAGTGCAGTGGTACAATCATGGCTCACTGAAGCCTCGACTTCCTGGCTGAAGAGATCCTCCCATCTCAGGCTCTTGTGTAGCTGGGACTACAGGTGAGCACACAGCATCTGGATAATTGTTTTTTATGTTTTGTAGAGACAGGGGACTTGCTATGTTTCCCCAGCTGGTCTCCAACTCTTGGCATCAGCCTCCCAAAGAGCTGAGGTTGCAGGCATGAGCCACCAAGTCTGGCCAAAAGATCTCTTATGCTCTATAAATTTTGCTTTCTGAAGAGGAAGCCTGATAATGAAGTTATACATTTTTGAGAGTCAAAATTGTGGTAGAACACTTGGTATCTCCTAGCACAGTTCTGAGTTTGTAACAACAATTCAGTAAATATTTATTAAATAAGACTGGAGTATATGCAGCAATATCTGTGGGTAAAGTGAGTCCAAATTTCTAAACTTTGCATGAAGTTTAGTTTTGATAAAGTTTAAGAGAAAAGTGTTCTAGGGGGTCATACATGGGTACTGATTTGGGCACTTCTTTAATGAATCACCTGGTGTGTAAATGCAAATGATGCTGCTGAAAGTAAGCTTATGGCATGGGATAGAAATGATGTGATCTAAGTTTTCTCAGGGTCCTTTGCTATTGCCATGAGGTTCCTGCTTCAGTGGTTCTTTCAATAACTAAGAAACTTGCCATGTAGTGCCACAAAAAGGTTGGCTGAGAGCTGGGTTGTTCTAGCAGTGAATAGGAGAGAGGATGGTAGTATGCCTTCCTTTCTCGATCCCTCAATGCAAGTAAAAATCTGACTGTGTTCAGTTATCTACCCTCCTCTGTTTGGCAATGTGCTTTAGAGAAGGGCTGTCCCAGGCACAGGTAACACATCCTGATTGGTTTAAAGCTGGCCAGGCATGATGGCTCACGCCTGTAATCCCAGCACTTTCTGAGACTGAGGCAGGTGAGCCACCTGAGGTCAGGAGTTCGAGAACAGCCTGGGCAACATGGTGAAACCTGGTCTCTACAAATACAAAATTAGCTGGGCATGGTGGTGCATACCTGTAGTCCCAGCTTTGTGGGATGCTAAGGCATGAGAATCGCTTGAACCCAGGAGGCAGAGGTTGAAGTGAGCCAAGATTGATCCACTGCACTCAAGCCTGGGCAACAGAGTGAGACTCTGTCTCAAACAAAACAAAACAGAACAGAACAAAACAAACCAGTCATGGCGGAATCATAGTTCTTGTCAATAATTGGTACATATATGAGTATGCAATGAGATTCCCCCAATCAATTAAAGGGATAATCTGCTGCAGAACTCCTGGAAGAGGTTGCTTGATTCTAAGACTCATAGGAAGGAATAGTTTCTTCTTCCTTTGGAAGTTGTAGTAACTGAAAATGATGCCTGAATTTCCACAGCCATCTTGTAACTATGAGAGGAGGTAGCTGAGGACAGTAT
Organism: Callimico goeldii; assembly: GCA_963573925.1. Classification (NCBI taxonomy): domain Eukaryota; kingdom Metazoa; phylum Chordata; class Mammalia; order Primates; family Cebidae; genus Callimico; species Callimico goeldii. The sequence goes on from CAUYOR010156651.1 coordinate 28,608, forward strand.
GATGACTCATTGTGAGTGCCAGGAGAGTAAGGAGGGAAAAGAACTGATTCCTTGATACCACTATTGGGCAGATGAATCACTATTTCTGGACTCACTGTTATGTGAAACATATTTAATTGTTTTTGTTCCTCTTTGAGTTGCATTTGCTAGTTTGCATAGGGAGGCCAGATTCAACTAATAAAAACACAGGATATGCAATTAAAATTTGAATTTCAGGTAGACTTGAATAATTTTTTAGTATATGTATGTCCCATCCAACATTTGGGACATGCCTATACAAAAAACAGTTTGTTGTTTATCTGAAATCTAAATCTAATGAGGTGTCTTGTATTTTATCTGGCAGCCCTAAGCTTGCAGTAGAGAGCAGTCTACTTAATTCAGCAATGAAAGGATTTTCCCAGGTCCTACTGGGTCTGTATACTCTTTTAGAAGTAGATTTACCAGTCATTCATAGTTTAAGTACACATATTTGAAATTCAGCTTCATATTTTCAAAAACTAATTTTAAAAAGCTCTAATATTTTCCTCTTAAGGGTTATCTGCCCAGATTTGAAATTTTATTTAATGCAGATTAACAGTGGAAAGAATCAGATAGATCTTAGAATCTCAACTTCTTTATTTACCACCTGTGTGGCTCTGGTAAAAATCAGCTATCTGCATTGACTTCAGGTATCTCAACATATGGTTATTAGGAATTCATAAGATAAGTTGTGAGAAGCACCTATTAGGTCAGACACGTAATTTGTTCAAAACCTATTAGGTGTCTATCCCATATTAATTGTAAAGAACTGGCTTAGGTGTACTTATGAAGGTCTTGCACTAAGAAGGTATAGCAATTCATACATCCAAACTCCTGTGTTATCCTTTAAACTCTCCATAACTTGAGCAGAATGAATGGAATAAGATATGGATAAGCGAGGTGCCTTATGGAGTGAGGAACTTGTATTCTCCTAACGTATAGCTGAGTTTTACTCCTGACACTAGGACTGGCATGTATGTGATTCCTTGTAAATGCTTATTTTATTATTTTTTGATATTATTATCATATAATGGGAAAGGACAGTTTTGCCTTTTTTTGGAGAGGAAGAGCTTGTCTTAGAATCTTCAGCATGAGGCACAGTAGGTACCACTACTGAAATGATACTTAATGGAGCACACCTGGTCACAGAATTGGGTTCCTGAATAATGGGTAGTAAATAGACCATAAAATTTTCCTAATATGTTATTGCACATTTAAGTTTTTGTGTGCATATTATGACATTTCTATCCTCCTTTTGTTCACACACACAAAACCAGATCTCACAGAGGAAAATATAGAACCCTCAGAATGACAGCTGTGATGTCAAGTCTTATTGTGCTTCTACAATTCTGGGGAAGAGAAGAATTGGAGAGGGGGGGAAGAACAGCTGCTCTCAAGTAGTTGAAGAGCTGTCATACAGGAGGAAAGTTTGCTCATGCTCTGAAGTCCAAGGGCAGAACTGAGGTTGAACAGTAGAAGTTAAAGAGCGATATAGTCAAGTTTAATCAAAACTACCCATTACTGCAATGTCTCAAATACAGTGAGGTCTCCTCTACTGAAATGTTGATTCACTGTCTCTGATGACCATTTATCAGGAATATTAGAGCAGTAGCTACAGCTCCGTTTTCTTCTTAACTTGTAAAACGGGGATAATAATCTCAATTTATCAAGTCACAGGAGAGGCATTTGATCCAAGGAAGTCAACGATCCAATGAAAAAGAGACTCTTGCTAGTTTTTAGGTAGCTGTAAAGCCCTAGTTGCAGTGGTTTTCAGAGTTTGCTACATACTAGAATTACCTTGGAAAAAGGTTGCTACGGACTAGAATTACAGCTTTGAAAAACATGTATGTCTAGGCCACACCTGCAGAAATTCTGATTTAAGTGGTATCAGGTATGCCAGATAATTAGGATTGTTTCCTAATTATCTGGCATACCTGATTATTGTTTCCTAATTATCTGGCATACCTAAAGTTCTCCAACTGATTCTCATGTACAACAATTTTGAGAACCATTAAACTAGTGTACTAGTTTAGTCATGATTCTGGATTTTACTTTGGAATCTAGGCTGAACTATAGGTGCGATGTTGAGCAACTATTTTAATTTCTCTTGAATCCATACTCCTTATTTACCAGGAAGAGGATGTCATACATACTTCTAAAGTAATTTCCTCTAGTATTTTATTATTTTAAAGCTGTTGACCCTTAAAGGTTTATGAATTAAGGAAAGGGCACGTAACTATCTTCTAGAAATAGAAGAAGATCTCTGCTTTGAGAAATGGGAATTGTTGGCACTCTTTTTCTCAGTTTTAATAGCAGTCATGGACTCCTCTCAATGTGGGGATGTTTATATCTCTCCAGGAATGTGTGGCACCAACAGCATTTGGATGGCTGGTTGTTTCAGCAGTCCTTTGCTTAAAATAGGTATGCACCCTAATTTGAGAAGAAACTGGCAGAAGATAAAAGTGGGTTTCTTTTCTCTTCCCCAAGATTCTACAAGCTGCTCTATTACCAGAGTTGTAGTCATCCGATTGATGATTGGGCATTTTTTTTTTTTTCTTGGTATATTTTGTGCTTGGCTATACTTCTTTATACTCTTTTGGACTGCTGTCATACATGCCGCTTAGTAACTTGCTTACCAATAATTTTCCTAGCCCTACCTAGGACAACCATGCTGTTTTTCAGTTTTGACTTTGCTTTTTTCTACATGAGACTGCGTGTCTTATTGTCACTCCAGTTCGTAGCAACTGACCTTAGGGAGTCATGGACAGAGAATTCCATTTTTTTTTTTCGGCAAGAAAATCTAAGGGCTCTCTAGTTATTAGGTTTTCTCAAAGGTGTTGCTCGTATTCCAGGTAATTAATATTTGTTGGTGAAGTTTTATTTGCCATGCAGAGCCCACAAAAGTAATCCTAGAAATGAGCAGTATTGTGAGGCATAACGCATCCACATTTTAAGAGGATCTGATTCGGTAGTATTTTATTTAGTGTCAAACTTCTTCTAAAACGGAAGATTCTTTTGGAAGGATGGTCTCCTGTCGTTTAATACTTCATAAATTTCTAATTTAAAAATATCCGAAGATCCACTACTATGTACATATTTCAAAATAAATCACCCACTTAAAACTCAAAACAATCTTATTGTGAGAAATTTTGGAAAGTTTGAGTTACTTGTAAGAGTTAAAAATGTTCTTTCCTCCTCTTCTGCATATCATACTGGACACGATTACTCTGATGTTTCCATAAATGCTGTTAGTGCAGTATGAAAGTGGGAAATAACTTTTTTCAATCAGGAGGGCAACAAAGCAATAAGAAGGATCATAGGGCACCATGTTAATAACAGATCACACAGGAGGTGGTTCCGTAAAGGTTGTGAAAACTGGTTTCCCATGACAGGAATTGGGTTGGGCCACCCCTTCGCCCCCCTTTTCAAACACAAATATTTTCATATAATAAAAGCCTGTTTCTCTATCCTTATAACCCAGCCTCCATTCCTTCGACACCACCATTTTAAAGGGATTTACTGCACGGGCTTCTCCCAAGTTTCTAGGCATTATATTCTTCTGGACCCTGTCCTGCAGAGGTGAGGCGTCTCTTTGGGGACTCTCGCTGGGTGAGAGGGACAAGAAACACCCACTAGGACCCAACCCCGGCAGCCAGCGGCTCGAGCATGCGCTGAGAGTTTGTGCAGCTGGCCCTGGCTGCTGCCGCTGCCTCGTCCGGACTTGGAGAGGACTTGGGAGGGACAGCGGCGCTGGGAGGTGGCTTAGCGGAGACTTTCCAGCAACTGCTGCCCAGGACTTCCCCCCCCCCCCCCAGGAGGCGGCGACGGCGCGGCGGGGGGAGAGGAAGAGAAAGAAGCGTCTCCAGCTGAAGCCAATGCAGCCCTCCGACTCTCCAGGAAGAGGGTCCCTTCCCCGATGAGCCCCCGCCGTGCGTCCCCGACTATCCCCGGGTGGGCGTGGGGCGCGGAGCCCAGCGCCGACGGTAAGTGGTCGCACGTCTGTCGCCTTTCCTGCCCTTGTCCCGCCGTCCCGCCAGCCCGCCGGCGGCTGCCCTCCACGCTGTGTGCTAAACTACTTAAGGGCTGGCTCTGGGGCTCCCTGCCGCAGGCGGCGCTTCCTCCCGCGCCCTGCCGGGGGCGCGCGAACGCGGTAGCTGGGCTGGTGGCCGCGCTAGCTTTGTGCTCCGCTGACGGCTTGGAGCGCGGAGTCGCGACTGCGGTCGGAGGGAAGGGGTGTATGAATGACTAACCCGGCGTCTGCACAGCTGCACCGGCCCTAATTCCCCGCCGCCCCCTCCCCGCCCGCCGCCCCTGTCCCAGGCTAATCCATCATTCTGGAGCCAAAAACATCATTTCTCAGGTTCTCCCAGAGAAACCCTAGTCGCTGGGCGGAATTCCGGCTCCGCGCTGCGCCCCCTCCAGTCCCTTGTATTCACACCCGAGCTGCGGGTCAGGGTATGGGGTGGGGAGTTGTGGTGCCCAGGAAAGTCCTAACTAGAAGGGCGCTCAAGCTTTCTAGCTCGCCGGTGGTGCCTGTGATGTCTCCGGGGTAGGGGCACTGTGGTTTCTAACCTTCAGGACAGTTCCCAGCAGAGGTGTCCCCGAGGAGGGGCGTGGAGTGAAGAGGGTTTTCAAGAGAGCCTCATCAGAATGCACAGGGCCCCGCCGCGTGTCCCCTGAGAACGAGGGTTTACTGTGCGCCTCCATTCATCAGGATAGGTGCTCTTTTCTTTTCCCAGCAGGTGTTATCTGAAGCCGGTTTGGAACTTTTGGGAGTTTAGTTACTATTATGACTAACAAATGATTTTTGATGAGGCTATGTCTCGAATGCACTGGGCTTAGGGACCCTGCTGAGGGCTGGCCGGGAGGGACGCGCAGACGGTGGGGAGCGTGTTGGTGAGATGTCCCCTGTCCTCTCTCCCCCGCCCCCTGCAGATCGCTGCCGTTTTTCCCTTGGGAGTAGGATGTGGTGAAAGATGGGGCTTCTCCTTTCCGGGGCTCACAATGGCCAGAGAAGATTCCGTGAAGTGTCTGCGCTGCCTGCTCTATGCCCTCAATCTGCTGTTTTGGGTAAGTCTGTTTCACTGCACCAACAGGTGGGGACGGCTGGCTCTGGTTTTCTGCAACCACAGGACAGTGCGCCAAAGGGCACGGCTAAACATTAATTAATTACATGGGATAACACTCTATTTTTCAGAGAAGTAAAATTTGACCTTCCTAAAATGCCTTTGATCTAGCTCAAGTTCCATTTGTAATTAGAACAAAGAAATCCACCCATGGATACTACTGGCAGTAAAATTAGACTTGAAGTTAAACTAGGGATATAAATAAATACACGTGCTTGTACTCATAGATAAGAAAATTATGACATACTACTTACGGAACCACTTGTTTGTGGGAATTTTAGATATCTGTGCAAGCCATAAATTGTTTCTTTACGTAAGTCGCCTGTAAAATCTGGTTGGGCCAAGTCTTAATATTTTAATATTTTTTCCTGTGTGTGGAGGGTGCAGAGGGAGGGGTGGAATTCACACTCAGATAACCTATCATCCTACTCAACCTAAAAGTTTGAGTAGATTTGTCTAGAGAATTCCATACGGTCTGAGGAGTGATTTTTCTGTAACTAATTCTAAGTTGGCAAAGTTTAAGGAATTGTGTGTATACTTTTGGAAAATCCCATAACCACTTAAGGAAATAAAATATATAAAATGTAAAAAGCTCATGGAAATTTTTATGCCCTATGAGTTAATGACTTTTTATGCTTTAAATTTCCATAAAGTATGACTAATAATCATATTATTACTTATAAACTTAGGAAAATATAACAATTTAAACTATGAATGTTGCTTCAGGAGACTGCCATTCCAAGCAAATTGTTTTTTCCATTTTTTTGTGTTCTATCAATAATTTTACTCAAAAATTTCTGCTACATATTTTATTGTGCAATTTATTTATGTGGCTGACTGGCTGGCATTGCCCAGCCTTTTTTTCATAGGGCTGTTACATGTGGTCTCTAGAAGATGACATTTTGGTTGAACTGCACCTTATAGATGGCCCCATTTTAAAGGACAACTTAAGTCTTCAGTGAGTAATCTGAAAATATGTAAAATGGCAGCATTGCTTTTCTCAGAATTAAAGTCAAAATTAAAGCATTGGGTAGTTAAATTCACCATTTGGAAATGTAAAATCACAAATTGATCTTATTGTACTTTATACTTCTTAAATGTTCCATTTTTAAGTGAATCATTAAAGTACCTGGATCATTAGAAGTTATTAAGATTTTAAACTTCATTTCTTTAAAATGTATGATAATTATCTCTCCTGTTTACTAGTTTTTCACTTTTCTACATTGTGCTTTTTAATTATAGAATCATTACATTCTACTTCTAAAAGGAGCTTTAAAGATGGCCTGGTTGAACTTCCTTCCTTTGTGAGTGAGGAAATTAAGTACAGATTAAGTGACTTGCCAAAGATCAAATAGTCCAATGGTGGCAGTGCCAGGAACAGAACTCAGCTTTCTTGCCCCTAGACAGTGCCTTTAACTTGACCCTTACTGAATTTCGAACCTTAGAATTACTAAGATTTTTGTTGTTGTTCAATAAAGAATAAAGCTTTGAAAAATTTCTTAATACTTGATATTGTATGGGGGGAAAAAACCCGAATCATTTATCAAAAGTATCACTCTTCTTGGAAATGAAATTCACATAAAAGCACCTATTCTTTAAACTCTTCCAGAGCTCTTTGTGTCCCCAGAGAATGTAAACATTATTTCTTCATTGTTTTCCTATACTTAAACCTTCTTTCTATCTTTGTGTGCAGGGGTGTGTGTGTGTGTGTGTGTGTGTGTGTGTGTGTGTGTGTGTGTGTGTGTATGTCTGTGTGTTCTGATTTACTGATTTATTTGGATTCCTTCCCTCTTTCTCCAGCCCTCCTGTTCTCCCAATATCACCTATGCTTCAACAAGATAATCCAGGTTAACCACCTTGTATACATTTTTCTGTATTTTGTTTCATACAAAGATAGATTTCCTCATACCTGTCTATAACAAATATTCACTAATAAACATGTACATGCTTGATTTTTTTGTTGTTAGTTTCTCATTTGAGTTAGAATCATAGGAGTAGAATTGCTATGTCAGAAAATATGTGATAATAATAACAAAAACAAAAGTTGCCAACCTATCTAACTAACATACCACGCTAATGGTTCTTACTGTGTGTGCCAGGCACATTTAGTGTTTGTTTCCTAGCCTGTAAAATAGGAATCATAGTTCCCTATTTTTTAGCGTTTTTGTGAGAAGGATTAGAGTTAACATATGTAAAGCGCTTGGAACAGTGGCACATAAAGTGCTGTCCATGCAATAGCAGTATTGCAATTATTATTATAACTACTACTACTGCAATGATGATGGTGTTTTAGCAGATTACCAGGAGGTGGATTGCTACTATCATTGTGGTACTAATCATAATAATTGTTACTATTATGATGAATACTGCTACTGTTGCTACCACTATTACAATTCCTTTGACCCAGCAATCTTGTTCTGGGAATCTGTTCCCTTGAAGTAAAAGCAGTAATTATCCCATTATATAAACAAAAATATTTTTTGCCATCTTCTTGGTAATTTGGCACTTGTAAATTTTTGCCAATCTGAGTCACTTAAAGTATTATGTCATTGTTAATTTATTTTGTACCTACCCCACTAGCAGTGAGCATGAGCATAATTTTATATGTATTTTTCATATATATCATTTCATATTCACTATTTCATATTTATCATTTAGATTTCCCCTATATTTTAAGTGTTAATTTCATTTATGGTATCTGTTTCTATATAATAAACATACTTTTCTATATTCTTCGTAATATAATTTTTTTCTTTTCTTTTCTTTCTTTTTTTTTTTTTTTTTTTTGAGATAAGTCTCACTCTGTCACCCAGGCTGGTGTGCAGTGGCACGATCTCGGCTTACTGCAACCTCCGCCTTCTGGGTTCAAGTGCTTCTCCTGCCTCAGCCTCCTGATTAGCTGGGACTACAGGTGTGGGCCACCGCACCTGGGCTAATTTTTGTATTTTTTAGAAGACAGGATTTCACCATATTGGCTAGGCTGGTCTCCAACTCCTGACTTCGTGATCCGCCTGCCTTGACCTCCCAAAGTGCTGGGATTATAACCCTGAGCCACTGCGCCTGGCCTTTAATATAATTTTATACAGGATTTTATGTGTGTAAATATAAACATATTACATATAAAAATAAATACAAATATATGTATAAATATAAATTGTGTGTTTATATATATATCTGCATTTCTTGTCATGGTTAAGGTTTCTTTTTTAAAATGTTCTTTAAGATTATTTTATCCAATCAAAAGTATCTGTTGGGATTTTTGTTAGAATAGTATGGAATGTATAATATGCTAATTTTAGGAAAACTGATTTTACTTTTTCAGTGTTAAGGCAATGTTTGCAGATCCTATCATTACCAAGCCAGAAGCCATTTTCAGTCTTGTGCTGGAGACATTCCTGGCAATTCTTAACATTACACTCATCTAATTCTCATAATAGACCCATAAAATAGTTTTCTTAGTTTCTCTCTCTCTCTCTCTTTTTTTTTTAAGTAAAGCAACTGGTACTCAGAGCAGTTAAATAACTTGCTAGTAAGTAGCAGGACAGGAATTGAAAGTCCAGTTTTGTTTTTCATCCAAGTATAGTAGAAGTTATATTGCTGGAAACAGTGGTGAATTTATTTGCATGAGGGAATTCAAGTAAACATCCTCGGCAGAAAGGGATTAGCTGTCCACCTGCTCATTCCAAGTTCTCTAGAACAGTGCCACTAAAACCTCAGTGTGCATGCACATCACCTGGAGATCTTGTTAAAACGCAGATTTGGATTTAGTATGTTGTGAGTTCTACCTGAGAGTGCACTTCTAACAAGCTCCTCTGTGATGCCAATGCTGCTGGTCTGAGCATCACACCCTGATGAGCAAGGCTGTAATACTAGCTTTTAGTTCTCATTGGAATTACGAGTAGAACAAAGTAGTGTGGCATATGAACCCCACTTCTTAAACCAGACTTCACATTCTAACTATGGAGAGGGAGATTGTTCTTCTCTCTGGTTTGCAAGATTGACAAACTTGCCCCCATTACCCATGAGGTCAAAAGCTATAGGCTTTTCCTCTGCACTGGCATTTTAAGTAGTCTTAGTTTTTTTTTAATCTATTTTTGCTATATTGGTACCTTTTTACCTTTTCTACCTCACTAGGATTTTAGGGAAAAGAAAAATAAATCTTAATTATGAAAACACTGGGAACCCATACAATTTTGTTCTCCTGTTCTGGGAGTCAAAAATCAAACTGAGAGGTGTTTGTTTGTTTGTTTGTTTTTAAGTTTGAAGTATATCTTGAGTATTTTTCTTAAAATATAAGGCATAGATGTGTTTTAAGTGTAAGCTATAGATGTGTCTTAGAGGAAACAATCCACAGCACATTCAAGATCACACATGCTCTGCATTCTCTTTATTGTATGGATCCAGTCACCTTGATTTGCCATCTGATGAGTGTCTTTTCCACATTATGTGTAGGCCAGATTCTAGTACTGCTGTACTTGGGTTGGCACAAAATTATTGGGCCTTCTAGATTTGTCATGAGTGTCGTGGGTTCATGATAGGACTAAGAGCATACAGGAGATGGTGCGGGTAGGTGAACTGCCCGAGGGTTCTTTTGAGACCATGATTCACCTCTCCATGGTGGAGCAAGGACGTGGGTTATCTTTACTTCAGTTTTATATACTTTTATTACTATTAAAATTTTAATGGCATATTATTTAAAGAAATGTGAGCTTGCCACCATTTTAAAGACAGCTTTGCTAGCTTTTTGGTCAATTGTCTTTCTTAGATGGTAATTTTCTATCATTACAAATATGGATAAATATGGTTCTCCTTGAAAATTCCTGAAATTGGCAAACATTTAAAATTCATCAAATATGTGTTTATTTCTAATTTTCTAAATATGTAATATCCCACCTGTAGTTTTAAACACCCGTATCTCACCATTATATAAGAGCCGTTGTTTTTTACCTACCATTACTAAAGATAATAACAAGACAGAAGAACTACCCTGATTAAATATGAGAAGGAACTTATAAAAGAAAGTCTAAAAAGTGGACAGGAAATTTAGTTTATGCTTCTGGGATGTATGCGCAGAAGATGAAATGAAAGGAGGCTCAATGCTCTGTGTCTTTTTCTCTGGCCATCCGTATTGAACTTTAGGTGTTTGAGCCATACAGAATCTGAAGAGTTAGATTCTTGGGAAGTAGAAGTTTGAATTCACAGGAAGGACATTTATGAATCATATTAAAATGGCTACATTTTAAATTGGTGTCCCCAACTTTAGGATATGAATGGTATTCAAATATTTTTGAACTGTTCCTAAGGAATAGTGGAAAGCCTTCCAACAAATATTTGTGGTAATTTAAAGTAAATTTTAACCATGAAAACTTCCTTTAGTTGGCCAGGCATGGTATCTCACTCCTGTAATCCCAGCACTTTGGGAGGCCAAGGCGGGTGGATGGCCTGAGGCCAGTTCGAGGCCAGCCTGGCCAAAATGGCGAAAACCTATCTCTACCAAAATACAAAAATTACCTGGGCATGGTGGCATGCATCTGTAATCCTGGCCACTAGGGGGTGGGGGACACTGAGGCAGGAGAATTGCTTGAACCCGGAGGTAGACTTTGCAGCAAGCCAAGGTTGCGCCACTGCACTCCAGCCTGGGCAACAGAGCAAGACTTTGTCTAAGCATATATATATATATTCCTTTATTCTCAAAGCAAAGCTGCTCTACTTTTTTATATATACATTGCAGCTCAGTTGAACAAAATGACTTGAGCCACTATACATTTCTTAAGGAATGTTTTTTTGAGAAGAACATGGAAGATTATTTGCAGCACATTCTGCTGCATGCCGAGCAACAGGCTCCTTCCTCACTGACTCCACTCAGTGAATAATCCTGAGCTGGATGATGGGGAAGTGGAGTTTACTGCAGTTAGACTGCACAGAAATTATCATGTAGAATGAGGCATTTTATCTTCTTTTACCTGTAGTGACCATAGGATGATCATGTAGTGACTATAGGATGATCACTACAGGTAAAAGATCATAGCGAAGAAAAGGGGATATTTCTGCCAAGAATTATGACCGAACAACAGAGGCTTATAGTGGTTCTCTTCTGGTCAGATCAGAATGCATGGTCACCCTATCTATAGGAAAACATGATGGTCTAAAAAAACTGTCAGTCAGAACAGCTCCAGGGTGCTATTGATTTATTCAGCTCTAATTAATTGACATTCATTTGGAAATGATACCCACCAGTAATCTCCGGACTGTATTTCAGCCATCCTTTAAATTGCCTATACTTTCACAACTTTAGCAAATAGTGTTACCTGTTTGCTCTCTTTCCTCTGCCCATTCTCTGGTAGAGGGAAGCTGGGAAGGCACAGACTCACAAAAAGGCAGACAGGAGCAGGCCTGGCAACATCATACAGACATGTGGCTTACCTGGTGCTCCCAGACTCCAGATAATCAAGGCTTGATGTTACTTTTACATTGTAACAAATAGCAATTGAAAGTTTAGATGTGGTGGCTGTTGCCTGTAACCTCAGCACTTGGGAGGCCAAGGCAGGAAGATCACTTGAGCCTGGAAGTTCCAGGTGCAGTGAGTTATGATCATCCCTGGGAGACAGAAAAAAACACCAAAAAATTTAAAAATTTTTTTTAAAAGAAGGAAAGCTTCTAGTCCAATTTCTGCATTTTCAAGATTAGCCAATAAAAATTATGAAAGTTTGAATTATTTGTCTGAGTCTTTTTTTCTTTCTTTTTTTTTTTTTTTTTTGAGACGGAGTTTCGCCCTTGTTACCCAGGCTGGAGTGCAATGGCGCGATCTCCGCTCACCGCAACCTCCGCCTCCTGGGTTCAGGCAATTCTCCTGCCTCAGCCTCCTGAGTAGCTGGGATTACAGGCATGTGCCACCATGCCCAGCTAATTTTTTTTTTCTTTTTTTTTTTGTATTTTTAGTAGAGACGGGGTTTCACCATGTTGACCAGGATGGTCTCGATCTCTTGACCTCGTGATCCACCCACCTCGGCCTCCCAAAGTGCTGGGATTACAGGCTTGAGC
>CAUYOR010156652.1:0-10716 GCA_963573925.1 Callimico goeldii
CTACTCGGGAGGCTGAGGCAGGAGAATTGCCTGAACCCAGGAGGCGGAGGTTGCGGTGAGCCGAGATCGCGCCATTGCACTCCAGCCTGGGTAACAAGAGCGAAACTCCGTCTCAAAAAAAAAAAATAATAATAAAATAAAATAAAATAAAAGATGGGCATAGTCTGGGTCTCCACTTCTGAATGAATCCCTCTCCACCCCTACCTCCATTTAGACCCATGTAGGAGGCTGCAAGGGGGAAAGACAGGTAGAGTGATTGCTGTGGAGCACGAGGCTCAGTGTGTGCTCATCCCAAAGGCTAGCCAGCCCCTCACCCCACCCACACCGCCTGGCCACAGGCCTTACCAGCTTCATTTTGAGGATTAAGAACCAAAGCTCTGGGCACCAAGTGACCTGCTCAAGGTCACACAGACAGAAGTAGGGAGCTAATATTGAGCCCTGAGTCTCCTGATCCCGATGCTATACCTGCTTTATTTCTGGGTGAGGACGAGGACCGTGTGTGTGTGTGTGTGTGGTGGGGGGAGGCAGGGCATGAATACGAAAAGAGGGAGGATGAGGCTGGGCACTGTGGCTCATGCCTGTAATCCCAGCACTTTGGGAGGCCAAGGTGGATCATGAGGTCAGGAGATCGAGACCATCCTGGCCAACATGGTGAAATCCTGTCTCTACTAAAACGCACACACACATACAAATAATAAAAAAATTAGCCAGGTGTGATGATGTGCACCTGTAGTCTTACCTACTTGGGAGGCTGAGGCAGGGAATTCCTGGAACCCAGGAGGCAGAGGTTGCAGTGAGCCGAGATTGCACCACTACACTCCAGCCTGGGTGACAGAGCGAGACTCCATCTTAAAAAAAAAAAAAAAAGAGAGAGAGAGAGAAGAAGGAGGATGAAAGAGCGAGTAGGCTGGAAGAATGACCCAGACCCCATTGGTCTCAGATGCCTTTGGGGAGGGTGGGCTGAGAGATGGATCAGCCCTGCGGGGGTTGCTCTGGGTGAGTCAGCTCTTCTCTCTGGAGAGCGGGATCTCACACTTGCCCCCAAGCTTCAGTTTTCTCTACACCCCACAGAGCATGGTGCTTAAGAGCACTGGCTCGGGGACCAGATGGATCCGGATTTAAAACCCTGTACTGCCACCTACTAACGGGGGGAAAATCCCTTAGCCCCTTGGGGCATGATTGCATCTTCTGAGGTTTGGTCAACATGATGAGGGACTCCTGAGAGCTCTCTCAGGGAGTGGATGTGAACCACGGGCAGGGAGGCTGCCCATGGACGGCATTTAGCACAGTAGGGGCATGTCATGAGGACCGGTGATGGGTATCATGTGATTGTTGCAGGGATAATGTGCGACACGAATGTGAACATCAGTGCACGGCATTGAGCGCGCGGTAGTGCTCCATTGATTAATTCAACCCATCTCTACTGAGGATCATAGACTTAGACATGTGTGGGGCTGACAGATCCTTCTCCTGGAGTGGGCTTCCAGGCAGCTGCCCGGAGGACAAAGGGCTGTGAGTGAACCCTGTAGGTCCATTCTCAGCACCCCACCCCCCACCCCAGTGCTGCCAGCTCCGAGGTGCAGTGTTGATCTGCATGCAGGCTGGATTTGTAGCACCTGATGGGAGCGTTGGAAACATCCAGGGAGGAAAAGAAAAAAGTGAAGCTGGTAATTAGCTGCTGAGGATGCTGGGAAAATCTCTCCCTGGCTCCTCTCAGGGCTCAGGTTGATGAGGAACCAGCCCTGGAGACCAGACCTGGCTCAATTTCTCCTTTCATTAGTGCAGTTTCCACTGGCTGCTTCCACACTGGAGTTTTCACGCCAAGTTCTCGGCTTCCTCAGGGAGATGACAGGTGGTTTGGGAGAAACGACTGTGACTCTGGATTCAAATCGCGGCCCTGACACCTATAAAATGTGTCTTCTTGGGCAAGTCAGCTTCTTGGAGCCCTGGTTTCCTCATTTGTGACAGGAGGGTAACAAGACATCCCTGGGGGTATTGTTGTGTCAATTAAAGCAGAGAGGCCGGGTCAGTGGCTCACGCCTGTAATCCCAGCACTTTGGGAGGCTGAGGTGGGCAGATCACAGGGTCAGGAGTTCAAGTCCAGTCTGGCCAACACAGTGAAACCCCATCTCTACTAAAAATACAAAAATTAGCCTGGTGTGGTGGTGGGCACCTGTAATCCCAGCTACCTGGGAGGCTGAGGCAGGAGAATCACGTGAACCTGGGAGGTGGGGGTTGCAGTGAGCCGAGATCGTGCCATTGCACTGCAACCTGGGCAACAGTGAGAGATTCTGTCTCAAAACAAAAAAAACAAAACAAAACAAAGAAATAAAAAAAAATTACAGCAGAGAATGTTTACATTGTACCAGGCACACACTGAGTAATCAGCGAGTCTTAGGTTTTGTTTCCCCTGCCTGGTTCTCAGTGTCACTGAAAAATGAAAAAGAGAGGCTTATCCTCATGGAGACTGAAGGAGAGAGGGTGCTGGGCGACCAGGAGCTGAGGACCGGAAAGAGAAAGGTGTACACCCAAGAGATGGCAAAGGGGTCCTTTTTGATGATGAGTCAGGGACTCCACTATCCTGGGGTCTGGCCCACTCTCCTTCCTGTGGGTTTCTGGTTGCAGGAGGCCTCAGAGGGGCGGGTCCTGCCCCAGTCTTCCCCACCCACACCCCAAGGAAGACTGGTTGTGGAATACTGAAATCCCAGAGTCTGCTTCTGCCATACTCTGGAGGCTGAGGAATGGGCTCAGTCAGGTGGGATCCCTGTCACTGCATCAACACTAAGATAAAGGGACAGGCTCTAGACCAGGAATGAGGAGGCTGGCTCAGGGCGAGTTCTTCTTCTGGGTCTTGAATTCCCCATCTGGGAAACATGGCACCAGTAGTATCTGTCTGCTAGGACTGCCATGCAAGTCAGCACATGATACCCCTACAGAGAGACGCTCACCCGGATATTCCTTTTGGGGCTCTGGGGGCTTCTGGTGCATCCTCTCTCTCTTTGTGGTGAGGATATAAGAGGCTGCAGATGCCTGGGACCTTTGCTGTGGTCTCAGGAGCCCTCACTGTGTAAATAACATTGACTCCCAGTAAGACCGGAAATTTCCATTCTTTAGGGAGGACGTTAGTGAACACAGTGCCAGGCAGTATTTTAGTCACTTTTAACCCAGGCTGCCTGGCTCCAAAGACCACACTCTTGCCCACTACATGGTATTGCTTCTTGTGAAGCATACACACAAGATTCAGAATGTGGCTCTGGAGTGAGACTGTGTATCAGTTAGCTATTGCTGTGTAATAAGTAAGTCTAAAAACTAAGCGGTTTATTTTTCACAATTCTGTATGTTGGCCGGGCAGTGCCTCTCCTGCTTGCCAGTGGCTTTGTTCATGCAGCAGGAGGGTGGGCTGGAAGGGCTGCTGGACTGGGGAGTCCACGGTGGCCTGACGCACATGTCTGATGCTGGAGTGCTCGGTTCTCCTCCAAGCAGCCTCTCACCCTCCAGTAAGATAGATAAACAGCCGTGGGGCAGCATTCCAAGGGTAAGAGCAGAAGCCCTCAGGCTTTTGGGGCCCAGGCCGCTGAACTTGCCGGTACTTTTCAGTCACATCCTATTATTCAATGGGTGAGGGAAACAGACCCCACCTCTTGATGGGCGGAGCCTCAAAGACAGTGTGGACATATTCAGTTTGCCACAGATGCCTGGGTTTAACTCTCAGTTTGGACACTTCCTGGTTGTAAACTTGGGTTTTTCACTTAACCTATCTGAACCTCAATCTCCTTTTCTGCAAAATGGGGACAATGCTAATCCTCCTTGTCAAGTTTTATGATGACTAAGTGAGAAAAGGGCATGTGCCCTTTGCCCAGTGCCCGAGACACAGCATCCATTGCGATTACATTAAGAGACTCTGCTCTTACGTGACCTCAGAGCAGAAAAGGACTCTATGGAACTCAGAGAGGCCTGGTGCCCTGGACAGATGACAGCAGAGCCTGATAGTTAGCTAGGTCTCCCGACTCTCCGTCCAGTGCTCTTTCTGCCACATAAGCTGCCACTCTGAGACTAAGCACAAAAGACAGATATCCCAGTCTGGGGACAGCAGATTGATTTTCTCACCCTTGCTGGCTGTGATTGATTGGTGGTGCTGCGCTGTGTTCTGCAGTGAGAAAAGCTGTGAGGTCTGGCCCCAGCTCAGTGGGAAGGAGGGCCAGGATCGATCAGTGATGTTTGCCCAGGGTGCAGTGGTGGGGGCAGGGGCACATGTGCAGTTTGGTTGCCACCCCTGCTCTGGTCTTAGCTCTGACCTCACCTCTGTAGCTGCACTGAGCGCTGAGTGAACAATGTGCTCCAGGCCTTTCATGTCACAAAAGAGGACGCAAGGTCCGGAGTGGTCAGGAGATTGGCCTCATGGTCACACAGCAGGACATTTCCTGGTCAGCCCACGTTTCCATTCTTCCCAGATCCCTGAGGAGTCTGGATGAGTGTGTGTCTGGCTCCTGTGGCCTGATTTTCCAATCTCCAACTTAAGAAAGGTAGAGATTCCAGGACTTTCAGCTCTGGCTCAGGCCTCAGGCAGGGGGTCCTCAAAGCACCAGCATGGGGAAAAAGGCTTCTCGGCTCTTTGTTTGGATTCAGATAGGGCATTTTCAAGTTTCTTGAGCTCACAGTGGCGGCCAGTCAATTCTGTTTCCACCCGAGGCTCAATCATCTCTTTCCCTGGTCTTCTGCACACATGCGCTGGCGTGAACTCAAATGGGGCAGGCCTACACTCAGGAGAGAGGAAGGAGCTCAGGCACTCAGGGCTGGCAGGTTTGGAGCTCCCTTTCCGAGGCAAAGACATGACACAAATCTTCCCACTGCCCAGCCAACTCCTCCTCGTGCATCTGCCGGGGGTGACACTGACAAGGTCTGCCCTCAGGGCCCAACCATTAAGGAATTCATTAATCAGAATCCTGTTTACAGCTCTCTGGCAAGCGATAGTAATTTACTGGCTCAAGCCAGACCCCGGGCCTTCCTGCAAACTGCTGTGACATTTGGTAAAACTATCAGCTGGGGACCCGGCCAGGCTGGGAGGTGTGTGTGCAATTCATGCTGACTTGTGAAATGGAGGCGCTGTGTGGGTCACAGGCAGTAGGGAAGGCTGGAGGACAGGCTGTCACTGGTTCCAGGTGGCACCTTGGACAAGTCCCTTCCCTGTCATCTCACATCTGTATTGCGAGAGGTTTGGAGTAAGTCAGATGACAAGTCTGTCAGCCCAGACTTGCCTCCCCTGCTCTGCACAGGTTGTTAAAAACAAACAAACAAACAAAAAGAATATGGGATCCCTCACCAACATTGACAACTGCAAATTCCACTTGAAAATCCAGATTTCTGGTACATAGGGAGTGTACTCCGATATGGCAATGAAGCCGTGAAGCTGAGTCTTCCCTGACATCTCCAGATGGGTCTGTGGTCTCAGGTTTGCCAAGGTTAGCACTGATCCCTGTTGCTAGGCACGGGCCCAGGGCCTCCATGTATGGTTGTGCAGGTTGCACACTACTGTGGAGTCAAAAGGGGGCTGAATTCCTACGATCTGCCGGCATGCCATGGGCACTCACGTGGAGTTTACAGGGCCAGAGGAAGGGTCTTTTTATAATTCTCACAATGGCCTTGTTTGGGCCAGCCATGGTCCTGCCTGGGCCCATAGTTTCTGTAGTTTGCATTTCACGGAGGGCCAAGGTGGGGCTTCCTCAGAGCTACAGGTGGGGACAGTGGCAGGCCGTGGGCTGGGAGGCCTTGGGGAAATCTCTACGCCTCTCTGGGCCACAGTTTCCTCATTTTAAAAACAAGGGACGAGCTAGCTGATCTCAGGGGCCCTTCCAGCTCCAGGAGAGTATAATTTAGTGGAGGGAAAGAGGTCATGGCTGGGGCACCCGAGTGGGGAGCTGAGCTGTGTGCCTTGGCTCTGGGGAGAAGGCTGCAAAGCCCAATAGAAGCCAGCAATAGGGGCACAGCACAGACTGAGCACAGCCCTCCTGCCCCCAACCTCATCTTTCAGTGCTCTTCAAGGCAAACTCTGGCCATCGGTGCTGGAAAAATGTACAATCTGGCCTTTTCCAGAAAAAGTTTATTGACCCTTGCCCTCGACCCACCAGTGCCCATGAAATTGGAGTCCTGATCAACCATCAGCCCGTTTTTCATATTTTACAAATGAAGGAAATGAGGCACAGAGAGGTTAAGCAACTTGTCCAAGGTCACACAGCTAATGAGAGACAGAGTTAGCCTCTGAATCTAGTGAGTCTGGCTCTGGAAAAGCACTTTTTCAAGGTAGTGAGATTTCAAACCACAAACCAATGCCCAAAGCGCTGGCTAGAAAATGGACAAGGTACAGCCCCTGTGTTGGGCATTTTATTTCAAGCCGCTCTCCTCCCTGGGATATATATTTTAGTTGATCACCAGAAGAGGGTTTATATAGGAGAGGTGTGTAATTAATGCTTTCTTCTGAACCTTGAAAGTGGGGCCGTGATATAGTACTATTTAACTGATATAGGAGAATGAACAGGGTACAAGCAATCCTGAAACTGTATTTGTATGGTTGATCCACAGTGTGTGTCCTTATAGAATACTGTTTGTTTCATGTTTGTTTCATGGTGATTGATGAACTGGTTTTACTTCCACTAAAAAGAAAAAAAAAACCATTCCTTGTAACAGGTCCTTAAGGATTACCACTTAGGCAAACTTACTTAAAATCTGATCTACCTCATGATGATAAATATTTTATGTAAAATACGCTTGTTACATAATACCATGTAAGTGTTTACTATTAATCAGTTTTTCTCAGAATACTTTTATTATTTAGGTAGAATAGGTTGATAGAATGGATTGCTATCAGGATGTCTTATATGCAATGTATGTTATTGCTCCTCACACATGCTAGTGTTCCTTCACCCTGAACAATATAAATACATGTTTGAGAAAAGGAAACGTGGAAAATTAGTATCCCTACACTGAGTTAACATTTAAAATCAGAACCAGGCCAGGCACGGTGGCTCATGCCTGTAATCCCAGCACTTTGGGAGGCTGAGACCGGCAGATCACATGAGGTCAGGAGTTAGAGACCAGCCTGGCCAACATGGTGAATTCCTGTCTGTACTAAAAATACAAAAATTAGCCGGGTATGGTGGAGGGCACTTGTAATCCCAGCTACTTGGGAGGCTGAAGTAGGAGAATCGCTTGAACCCGGGAAGCAGAGGTTACAGTGAGCCAAGACCATGCTATTGCACTCCAGCCTGGGTAACAAGAGCAAAACTCTGTTTCAAAAAAAAAAAAAAAATCAGAACCAAACACCTGAGTAGATACTACAGCTCTTCCTGAAAATCGCTCTTTACGATTCTGATGACTGAAGGCAAGCCCTAACTTGGCAGCACAACAGACAAAACCCAGAACAGCTCAGGACAATCGTTCCAGTTTACCTGCCGAACCAAATGGCTGTGTGTCTTCGACAGTGTAGTTCATTACTACCAAATGCGAAATGAATGCCAATCGAGGCATCGATTTGAAATATGAAAACAAATTTCTAACCTGATAAGTCATCTTTGGGCATTTTGGAATCTTCTGGAAAAATATGATTTTCTGCACAATGGTGTGTTCTCCAGCTTATACAGAACTTACTTATATGTTATCTCATAGTCTATACTATATTGGAGTGTGACAGACATTACCATCCCCGTTGCACAGCCAAAGAAACTGAGGCCCAGAGAGTCCAAAGGCTTCACCCAGAAGAGCTGCCTTCATCAGCTCGTCTGCGCCTCAGCTCTGTACTCTTTGAATGTGCCAACTCTTTGGTTGAAAACAACACAATTGGCCAGGTGTGGTGGTTCACACCTGCAATCCCAGCACTTTGGGAGGCCAAGGTGGGTGGATCACGAGGTTAGGAGTTTGGGACCAGCCTGGCCAACATGGCAAAACCTCGTCTCTACTAGAAATATAAAATTTAGCCAGGCGTGTTGGCGCGTGCCTGTAATCCCAGCTACTCGGGAGGCTGAGGCAAGAGAATTGCTTGAACCTGGGAGATGGAGGTTGCAGTGAGCTGAGATCACGCCACTGCACTCCAGCCTGGGTGACAAGAGCAAGACTCTGTCTCAAAAAAAAAGAAGAAAATAATACAATTGTACTTTTTTTCACGTTATCTCCAGTTGTCGTTTATTCTGAGGGCTTCTTCCAACAAATCCAGAGGAATGAGTCTTGGAAATAGAGCCCACAGGCTGTGCTTTTTAGAGGTCAGGTTCTGGCAGGCAAGATGGGGGTGCTGGAAGAGTCCCTTTGCAGGGAGGCAGTGGCAGAGGAGATGAGGAAAGGAGTGTGGTTTGAGAGCTTACCTCTGCCACTTGCCAGCCGGGTAACCTTGGGTGTGTCATCAAAGTTCTTCAAGCCTGGTAGGTTGAAATGACAAAATCTACATAAGGCTCCTGGCCACTCAGGACTGGCCATTATCAGTCAGTATGCTGGTTCATTTACTACTCTGCCCCAAGATCAGACTCACACACCAAGTCTATACCCAGTTCTTGACTTAATGACTGGAATTTGTTTCTGAAAACTGCTGCTAAATGAAAATCTATTAAGTGAGAAACTCATTCCATAAATTTTAATAGGAAAAATGATAATTCCTTTTATCCCCATGTACCGGTTTAAGGCTGCCTGGAGGGCAGACTCCCCAAGGATACAGTGTGGGAATTTATGCATCTGCAAAGCTCCACAGGTGATTGTAATGCATGCCCAGGCCTCAGAACTCCCCTGATTCCTTTCTCCTCCTCCTCCTCCTCCTCCTTTTTCTTTCTCCTTCTTTTCTTTTTTCTTTTTTTTAAATTAGAGATGGGATCTCCCTGTGTTGCCCAGGCTGGTCTGGAACTCCTGGGCTCAAGTGATCCTCCTGCCTCAGCTTCCCAAATTGTTGGGATTACAAGCATGAGTCACCAGGTCTGGCCAATCCCTTCCTTTTTCCTTTGAAGAGTCCGAGATCCTCTCACACCAGCACCAAGGTCTGAAACCGTACTAGGGGTTTTACACCAAATAGAGCTTTACAGTCACTATTAGCCTCCTAAACCCATTTTACAGATGAAGAAAATATTTTACAGAATGGAGACTGGCTGAAGGCCACCCAGACACGATGGCAGTGCTCTGGGCCAAATCACAGGTGGGTCCATTCTGAGACCTGTACTCTCTGACCTGCATGTGCGAAGAAGGTGGCTTTGCTTCTTTTCTTTTTTTCTTGTCCACCAGGATTAGACTCCACCCAGGATTAGACCTGAGAGTCTCAGATCATCATCTGTCAAGGACTGAAGGTTTGAGTGTTCCTGGCTCAGCTGCAGCTCACACATGTACAGCTGAGGGGCCCCGGCGTTTTTACACAGGGTCCTGGTTTATGGTTTCCCCAGAGATTTCCCATTTAATAAATCCCAGGCCCTCTCGGTATAAACGGGAAGAGATTACTAGCAGGGGCATTTGGTGGGTGCTGCCTGGCCCTCACATACCTCATATAACAAAGTGGGTGCCCCAGGAGCTCTGGCACAATGAGGGGGTTGATTCAGGGCAGCCAGGTGGAAGGGAGTTCTTCCCACCACTCTTGTCTCCTCCCCAGCCAGCGGGGCTTCTGTCTGGAGGCCAGGGCAGTGAGTGATTTCCATTCTGCCTGGGAGACAGTGGCTCCTGTTCTGGTGGGGCTGTGTGTGTCTAGAGGTGAGAGACACTCCTGTCGCCAGAGGACTTGCAGCCTCCCTGAGAGACCAGACTCGCACTGCAGAAGGGAGTGAAGGAGGTGCATGTGCATGTATGTGCGTGTGTGTGTGCACACGTGTGCACTTGCACAGAAAGTGTACCTATGATCTGTGAGTTAGGAGGGAGACTAGGGAGAAGGAGGATGAAAGGTGCTGAGAGAAAGGGAGAAAAGAGGAAGAAAGGGGAGGGCAGGAGAAGGAAGAGAAGAGGGAGGAGGGGGAGAGGGGGAGGAGAAGAAGAAGAAAGTGCAGGAGCTGACCGAGGTCTCGGGGGCTTCATTTTCCGGCTGGCTCTCCAACCCCTTGGTTACATACAGGATCAGCACTATCCCCTCAGGCCTAGGGTTCCAGATGTGGTGTCTGGAGGCTCCAGCAGGTAGTAATACACAAGAGGGAGGGAGGGCCTGCGCAGTGGCTCCCACCCATAATCCCAGCACTTTGGGAGTCTGAGGCCGGGAGTCTGATTCCAGACCAGCCACAGTGATATACCCTAGCATGGCGGCCTACACTTGTGGTCCCAGCTACTCAGGAGGCTGAGGCAGGAGGATCACTGGAGCCCAAGAGGTGGAGGCTGCAGAGAGCCATGATTGTGCCACTGCACTCCAGCCTGGGTGACAGAGTGAGACCCTGTCTAAAAAGAATAAAAATAAAAAAATAAAGTGAGATGGGCCAGTTGCAAAGTTTGAGTGGACCGAGGCTGACTAGAGAGTCTTGTCTAAAGGTCTCAGCCTCTGGAAGCTCCAGCTCATTGTTGTCGTGTGGAGCAAGAACTCCGTGTGGCCAGATTTTCCAATTTTCTAATCCAGAAGCTGAATTTCTATAAAAATTTCCGAGGCCAGGCGCGGTGGCTCAAGCCTGTAATCCCAGCACTTTGGGAGGCCGAGGCGGGTGGATCACGAGGTCAACAGATCGAGACCATCCTGGTCAACATGGTGAAACCCCATCTCTACTAAAAATACAAAAAATTAGCTGG